>NBIV01000212.1:0-137735 GCA_003194525.1 Gracilariopsis chorda
GGTTGCGCGTGCGTTCGTAACCTACTGGGTCTTTGCTTACGGACCGCCGGTACATCTACTCTCCGACAACGGACCTCAATTTACCTCGAAGTTCTTTCAGGACGTATGTCGAATCTTGGGAATCAAGAATATGTTTGTTACACCCACCACCCGCAGTGTAACGGACAAGTGGAACGATTCAATCGTACTATGCTCAACGCCCTGCGCGCGTATGTCGCGGATCACCCCATGGAATGGGACTTGTACACGGACGCTATTACGTACGCATATAGCACCCAGGTACACCGGGTCACGACCCTCGCTCCATTTGAGCTGGTCCTGTCTCGGATTCCGCCACCCGTGGCTATTGAAGCGCAACCGAACGTCTCGGGGTACCCTTCACCAAGGTTATATCGAGATTCCTGGAAGGAATGGTTGAAGAACATGGTCCCTACCGCCCGAAAGGCTATGGGAAAAGCCCAGGAGACATACAAACAGAACTTTGACGCGAAGATTCGTACCCCAATACCCCAGGTCTCGGAAGGGGATTCTGTCTTCCTGCGAAAGGAATATTATAATCCCGAAAAGGAGAAGCGCCACAAGTTGTCACCGATAGTGAATGGACCCTATCGGGTGGTTTCCGTCGCCGACGACACAGTCGTACTGGACATCGATAACCAGCACGAACGCGTCTCACGCGACCGCCTAACCCACGCGCCTGCGCCCCCTGAGGCCTTATCACCGCTCGTGACAATCCCGGAGGATGGACTTCGTAACTACGCCAACGGATAATCTGCTTCCGTCCCGCCCACCCGTCTTACCGCACCCGGAACGGGGACTCTCGGATCTTCCAATTGCCGATCAACCGGTTGAGCGCGCCGCGCGTATCGTTCAACGCACGCTTGACCCCCAACGCCTAACCGTTACTCCGCCCACGGAGGTCCTTCAGCCTGAACCCACCGCCCTCTCACCTAAGGAGGGGGAGGGACAGGAATCGATCGCGTCATCGTGGAAGGAAGCTCCGGTGTCGGACAGTGTCCCGTTTCATACGGCTTCGCGAGCGAGTCCCCTCGCGCCGCACTCTGCGCTAACCGAGGCTCTTCAGAGCAAGGGTACCGCCGTCACGGAACGCGTGGTAAGCCCGGCACGGGAGAAGGTTGGAACAGTGGACGAGCCCGCATCGGGAATACGGCATCGTGGGATGAGCACCCCCAGAGCAGAGAGGAGTTGAACGCATCGCGAAGCGAGAAGGCCGTCTCCGCGGACCCGGATGCACCCCTGTCGAGCGAGTCGCTGGTTAGCGAAGGAGGAAGTAGTGAACCGGACTCGGTGTGGACACTAATGTGGCGAATGATATCTCCGAGCACGGAGCACATACAACCTCGGTCATAACCAGTTTCGTGGTGAGCTGAAAAGCAACCGCGGACACGGAGAGTGTGGTTCACACTGCGTGCTTTACCGCAGAGCCCCACGAATGGACACTGTGACTGTCGCGCCACTGTCACGCGGAAGAAGCCCGAAATTCCAAGTCGTGGAAAGGTGTACACGTACATACCGCCGGCCGGTGTCAGGAGTACATTCAAGCACCCGCGTCGCGGAAAGACCGCGCGCGACACTTGCCGCCAGCGGCCAGCCAATCACAGTGTGTGATGCATGGCAATCCGCCTCCTGGCGTCGGAACGGTAGTGAACCGCCTCCCTCACCGTGAACGGTCAAACTCACCAGAGTTGTACGGGTCGCGTGGGAGAAGAGCTCGCGAGCTGCGAGTCAGTAGGGGAATCTGGTTAGAACGGAGGCCCCCCCCCACAAGGAGAGGATTAGGAAGCGGAAAGACCGCAATGCGGTATCAAGTCCCAGCACTCGCAGCGTCGAGGAAAACTGACTTTGCCCGCAGGGTCGCGCCAATTTCAGGCAAGTCCCCTCACAGGGTTCTCCCCTTAAGCCCTGCCATGACGGGTCAGGAGCCGGCTATGTACGACCAGGAGTTTGTCGTTGACCACATCGTGGATCATGTTCTGGACTCCAAAGGAGTGTGGTTTTACCAAGTCCGATGGTACGGATACTCCCCGGAAGAGGACACATGGGAGCCCATCCAGCACCTTCCTCGTTCCAAGGTGATAACCTACCACCGCCGGACGCGGTTCCCACTCCCATCCACTTTGGACATGGCCCAGGTTGGGTAGGACGATACACTGCACTATGCAGAAGATTCCGAAGACGGAAGAGAAGTCTCCGAAGAGAGGAGGACACAAGAAGAGATCTGGCTACAGAAGGTTACACGAAGTAATGGACTGGATAGGGAACCCAATGGTCATTGGACGTCACACCGCCTAGCGGTCCGACCGAAGTAACGGTTTAATGAAGAATACCACCTAGCGTTCCAGCATGAAGATGCTATGAAGAAGAAAAAAGAAGAGTCCGAACATACGGATATAGAAGAAGGAAATCATTTACCACAAGCTATGGAGCGTTAAGCGCTAACCTATATCAGATGTGTGTGCCACGGTCCAGGATCCTGACTTAGGATGAGCCGCTCGTTGGCGGTTGGTAGTTCGCAGACGCGAAAGCCAATAATTCACTCACGCTGGTGAGGTTGGAAGGCGCAACCACTCCAATGGACTGGAGGTGAGCCCTGAGGGCAACGGCCTGAGGGTCCACGGGGACCGGAGATGCGGTAGACGGAGAAGCATCCGCACTGGCGGCCATATTCCAGCCATCTGGAGCAGCCACATGCTGGCCGGATCCGTCGAGATCGTCGACCATCGCCGCTCCCGGGGCTACGGCCTCCTCCACCTCATCGGGGTCGTCATCCACCATTGGATCATCCTCGTAGGAACCGTGCCAGTCATCGGAAAACATAAACCCAACCGGGTGGCCTCGCGGAACGGAGCGTGGTACATCGCGTAACGCTAGCGCGTGAGCCCGTGAAGTCACGGATACCTCCCAAGGGTCATAGAAGAGGAAGTTGCCAGCGTTTGGATTTCTCCAGCCTGGAGAGCGATCATGCCTGGAAGGCTCACCGTCAGGGACGTTGGAGACTGGGACTGTATCCCAGTTAACCATATCGATGGTGTTCAGAAGGCACTGAAGCTCATCCACATTGGCTTCGGATCCCAGAGGGATATAGAGATCCAATCGGCGGATAACCTGGCGTAGGTGAGGAGGAATGTACCACAGACGGTTCTTGTCGTACACCTCCCAGAGGAGAAACGCGGCAACGCGAGCAGCCCATTCGGCGAGGAAGAGAGTCCAGTGACCGGAATCCGGATTGTTGATTAATTGTGAACCGATGTAGCTGAGGCACGGAGGCATCTCCATAAAGCATCCTCTCGGAACTTCGAACCTGCTCCACCAATGGGGAAGAGGTGCATACCGGCCGTGCATCGCGGATGGACGGAGCCTCTCGACCTCGAGATTTTGGTATGGTACCAGGAACCCGAAGCGGGAGTGCGCCTTTGCTCAAACCGGAGTCGGTCGAAAAAGGATCCGCGATGATTCGGACGACGAAGATATCGGAACTCTGCACGCAGAATTGGGCGCCTCCAGAGGAGCATCCCGGCTTCTATTGGAGTGGACCGGAACGGTGTAGATGGCTGGTAGGCAGCAAGGTTCTTGCAGTATGAGACTTCACCGTAGGTACGGTACCGCGAGAGGTCAAGGTTGTATTCCGTTGGTCTCAGCTCCTCTGGATAACTCGCGCGGGCGAGACGGTCGTAGGCGACCTTGGCCATCCCGGCACGGGCTTCATTCAGCGTCTCGAAACCATATGTGGTGCGCTTCCGTGCGAGGAACTGTGGCTCTACCGCGATACGCGTCCTCCAGTCGAAGGAGTCGACCAAATCCCGGCCTAGTCCCCCTGGGAGCTCGCCCTCCTCTACATAGGAGTCGATGAGGTCCGAGTCGGAAACCCATGTGGGGTGGAACCAGGGCACACGCGAAAAGAGGAGAGCGTCTTCCCGGGGATTGCGGGCCCAAAGTGTCGATGGTGACACCCAGCCGGCGGCGGTCGCAGTGATCGGTACCGCTTGAGCGGAATTCTAGGCGGCGGTACTCGGGGCGCCCGCAGGCGGGTTGTTTGGTGACGGAGTGTTGGTCATAGCAGAGAGGGGTGCAGGGTCTGTTGAAGAAGGTACTGCGGGCTGATCAGTTGTAACCGTGTTGGTACGGGGGACGGGTATCTCGGCGATTCCCTTGTCGGGACTATTTATACCCTCTCGCCTCATCTCCCCACGCCTATACTCACGCTCGTTTTCGGCCCTTCAGGAGGGGGATGTGTAGTGCAATACATTCCCGCGTACGGGCGATGGTGAAACTCATATCTGAGGTGTACTCGGTGCGAGCGATGAAGCGGGATGCATGAATTTTAGGCCCCGTTTACCGGGCTAATTAGCGGTCGGGTTACCCAGGGTGGTTATGGGAACATTCATATTTTGTGGTACTTGCCTGGCAAGGGTGGCGGACACGTGGCTACAGCCCCGGCCAGGGGGGCCCAAAATGGCTACTTATTTTAGTGTAGTTTAGGGGTTAATTTTACTTAGGCTAGTGCACTACCTACTGTACTGCACTAACCTAGTACTTGAGCGTCGGCCGCACGACGGCGAGCTCACTAAGAAAAGGAAAAACCGAGTTCGGCTCTGACTCTATTCGCCATGCGAAGTGTCTAACTCCTCGCGGAGGTACACCTCCTGCCCGGTAGTTTTACCCGACTCGCACCACCGAGGAGACCGTGCTCGTCATACCCAGTGGGTTGTGACCACTCGTGGTATTCATTGTTGTCGCGTGACCGCCCGTACAGGCCCTATCTCCGCCCCAGTTTTGGGTATTGATATTACCGACGTGTGTCGTGAGACCGTGAGACCATCTCTTCCCCTCATATCCCCTAACCGCCGCGCGGTGCGTGTTCGTGCGTGTGTATCGGCACCCTCCTCCGGGGTCTGTTCCCGCTTTCCGCACGCCCCCATCGGGTGGTCCCTTTCCCTCTTTTGTTCCCCTGCTCGCATGCTACTTCCGTACCAGCCGTGGTTCCGACCCGTTCTAACCCCTAAACCTCCGAGGTACATCCAGGCTCCCGACGGAGTTACACCTGTCATACGGGACACGGAGGGCTCTACCCAGCTGGGCCTAGCTATCCAAGAGAGCAAGGCTTCGAGCTGCCTTGGTGCCTTTCCCACACCGGGATTGCACCACAGCTTCGGTTGAGTTCTCAGACTCCTGGAGCGAAGCTGATTTTCACGTTGAACAACGATCCTTATGCCCCATGCGAAGAATGGAATTCTTGGGAACTCAAACACTTAGTTTGAGTAATCATAGTCTACTACATGAAAAATTGATAAGTTGCAATTATCCCTCCTTCTGGCTCCACTTAGTGAAACAAATGATTAGGATACATAAGTGTTCACTCTTGATTGATTCAAACGCGTGACTGGCAGGCCCTGAAGTCGAAGGGCGATGCTGCGGCCGTGCCGTGGTGGACTTGTGGACACGTGAACAGGTGTCATGCAGCGATATTGAAATTCCAAAAGGGCCTGGGGAATCTAGGTTGTGTGGCATATGTACAAGAAACCGCCAATCAGAGCTCGTTAGCCTCAAATAAATGGCCCGTGGAGACCGCCCAAAATCTCCACGTTTGGGGACGGCCAAAAAAGCCAATAGCAGCCCGTTACCCTAGAAAATACATTGCATAAATCTCTACAAATGAAAAGTCACAGCAAATAAACTGCGTATTGGCCCATTTTTGATATTAGACATTTCATAGCCATCATGATGTGCATATTGCTGGTCGCAAAACGTATAAAAAATTCCAGCACTTCTGGAACATACGTGTCAAGTGTTCCAGCAGCTCTTAGAGCATTCTTTGCTTCGCTCGCCCAGCCGTGCTTCTGTATTTAAGTGACACTGGCGCTAGAAGACAGAGTTTAATTGGTTAATTTGCAGCTCGAGAGGCTGGTAGAAGCCAGTGAAGTAACCTAGACGCACACATGACTTAGTAGAAAGTAGTTATGCGTTCCTGCGTTGTTACAAAGGCTTTTAGACACTACAAACGGGAACTTTGAGGCCCGGACTTCGGCCAGGACTCAGCTCAACATCACTCTCATACTCAAACCTTACCCTAGAGCCTTTCCCACTCCTTCAATCAACCATTCAACTATCATCGGCATCTATTGAGGCGTTTGCCCCTAGGTGCATACTGGTGGTGGGTAACTGCCGTCGCTAAGACCGGTTGAAGCACTTCAAGCGTGAGCGGGAGACGGAAATTGTGTATCAATGGTACTTCTGCTGTCTGTGAGCCCCACTAGAGCGTTGCTCGGATAACGTTGTCGTTCAACAGATCTTGTGATTTCCAGACGCAAGGTCTTGACGGGAAGCTGTCCGCAGGCCAAATGCCGTGCAAACGTTCCTGCAAAGGTCCAGATTGGTTACAAAGTGAACGCATATTCGGCTGTTAGTAGCTGTCCTTTGGAAGCCCTGTAAGGATTATACGTGCCTGTCTCTGGTTAGCGCAGAAGATAATAGGCTGGAGAAATCGCTACACATTTGGAGTGTCTGAGTGGAACCTGGAAGTCTGAATACTAGTGTCTATTGACATACGTCTTTGGTTGCGTGGCGTTTCAATGAGTTTTGAAGAAGTTTTCTGGGATCGAGACTCTTGCTCTCCGTTTTGTTTTCATGTTTGCTTAACAGGTTGAATCCTTTCGGTCCCCGCATTTCCATTCTTTCGTGCTTTCTGTTTATCATTTTCATCTCTACGAGGCTTTCAACTACGAGGACATCCTTTTTAGCCTACTTTATTCCTAAAGTTGGCCCCCTTGCGCCACCGTTTTGTGATGGCGCCAAAATTTATTTACTTCTTTTTATGGATCGCCTGTTGACTTTGTGAAGGTTTCTTCTACTTTGAGAATGGTGCTCTAAGAGGAAAGACCGAAGAAGATATGGAGCTTGAGCTTCTCAGCTTTCGAGAGAAGAAAGCCTTCGAGTTTTATTATGATACTTACGCCAATAATGGTTTACTCTCCAAAGGAGCAAAAGATTATCGATCCGTGAAGCAAGCTTTTATCAATTGCTTCGGAAAAGTCAAAGAACGTGAAGAGGATATTCGCCTCGCAATATAGGCTAAACTGGATTATGGAGATTTGGTTGGTTCCTTGAGTCATATGGACAACCTCTTCCAGAGATCTGGGTTCAATTCTCACGCAAAACTCGGCCTGTTAATAAAAGCGGTGATGGAATAAGCTGACTTAGCTCAGTTTATCGTCTTTAATTGTGCAGAAAATTATGAAGAGTTGAAAGTTCAATTGAAAGCCTTCGATGCTGCCAAGAAAGTGGTGGGTTTGCATTTTTCATTCATAGGCCCAATGAAGCGTATTTTTCAAAAACCACAGGCCATTGGATCATTCTTCCTCCCAGGGTTTGGAGCCCAAGGTTCATAAATTATCCGAACAGTTTGCAGATCTTATTATCATGGTTAAGAAGTCACAAACAGAACGTCGAGACTACGACAGAACCTGTGCTTATTGCAGAAAATCCGGTCATTATGCGTCACAATTTGACGCAAATCCGCATCGCGATACTAGATGTGCTCGTTGTGGAAAGATTGAACAATCCGAGATCACCTGCTGGAGACGAATCAGGCCACAGAAGATTAGAAAAGTGTGGCCAACCAAAGAAGAGGAAAAAAAACCTTCTTCCGGTGCTCAGAAAAAGATCTGACCATGTATCGATCGTGACCAAGAACTTTGAAATACAGAGGTAGTTGCTACGAATAAAAGAAATGCCGAAGGTGAAGTCCTTCTTAGGCAACCCTGTTTGCATAGAAGAGCGCACATCCCACTTTTGCTTAACGCATCCCGTCCAGAAAGAAGAATCCGTCAAGCGAAGGTTCATGAGCATATACCACGGACACAAAAACCGAGAAGGGCTAAGGAAACGAGTATACGAGATCATGCAAGAAAGTACAACGTCCTGGCAGAGCTGGCAAATGATTCATACGGATTGATATTTGGACACCTGAATCACAGAGACGCTGATGACCCTAACAAGGAGATTCCTAAGCTTATCAATCGCCGAAGTAACGTCCGACGATCATTTGTAGGTCCACTTGGGAATCAGACTAGACGTCTAAAGCCAGTCTCTGTGGCGATATATGGAACTGAGACCGAAGCCCTACTCGAGTCTGGAGCAGTGCCGAATCTCATTTCTACCACGCTTTGTGAAAATTTGTCATTTGAACCGAAGAATACGTCGAAGAAGATAACTGTAGCTAACGGACAGAGCGCCATATGCAAGGGCAGACTTCATGATATGCCTATCACGTTTGGAGACATGTCTGTTCCGCTAGACTTTCTCGTTATCTATGGTCATCCGTTTGATGTTATAGTCGGTTTTACCACTCTTGAGACGCTTCAGGCTGATCCTGAGCTCTGCAATCAGCAAGTGAAGATGAAAATTGCCGGGAAGAGAGTTATACTTGGCTTCGATTACCCTCGCGTTGATTTTCCGGACGAAGAAGAAGTTCACACAGATATCGATGACTTTTCATCGGACTCTGATGCTGCTTTCGATGATGAGAGTACCTCTGAAGAAGATGATGAACTGGTTGTCACTCTGACAGACAAAAGTCATGGTAATGCTGGTGACATGATACCACATTTGTACATATCTGGTGACAGTCAACAAAGAGAGCTGTTGTCCTCTAATCTATCTTATGTTCCTGAAAAAAAGGAAAGAGATTAGTTCTTGTTTGCAAGAGTCCAGTGTAATGGCTTGGTCTCTGATGGACCTGCGTCCTGTAGAATTGTCTTTATCTCACTCTTTGGAGCTTGCCGTGGATAAGCCATTATGTTCCAGAGCCAGGAGAATGTATCCTGAGCACAATGAGTTCTTCCGCAAGGAAATTAATGTGTTACTCAAGGCTGGCATTACTACCGCTTCCGCTTCTGCATGGTCATTTCCAGTCTTCATTGCTTCCAATAAAGATGGAATTCCAAGGTTCTGCGTCGACTATCGCGAACTCAATAGAGCCATGAACGCTGATCGATGGGCACTACCCCGTATGGAAGAAATATTTGACGGCCTTGAAGGATGTTGTGTTTTCACCAATCTTGATCTTTTATTGGGGTATCGGCAAGTCAAGATGTCTGAAGATTGCAAAGAGATGACCACTTTTGTTTGCAGACACGGGACGTTCATATTTGAAGTCATGCCGTTTGGCCTTATGAATGCTCCTTCCTCATTTCAGCGTATGATGGACCATGTGCTCCAGGGACTTGCTTCTGTCCACTTATACATTGAAGACGTGATGATATTTTCAACGAGCCTCGAAGAGTATGTTTCTCATTTGATGCTAGTGTTCAACTGCATAAGGAAGCATCGTCTTAAGCTCAAGTTGTCGAAGTTTTTCTATGCATTGCCGAAGGTATCCCTTCTTGGACATGTTATTGATGCAAGTGGCGTATCTGTGGACCAGTCAAAGATTGATAAGATTCAAGAAGCTCTCTTGCCTACTACTATGACAGATCTTAAATAGTTTCTCGGTCTAGCAGGGTACTATTTGTCGATTTATCAGAAACTTTGCTGAGACATCCGCCGTACTTTACAGCGCTACGTCAGGAAAGAAGACTTTGACATGGTTAGAAGATATGATTGATGCTTTTCATGAATTGAAAAAGAAATTGACGGAGCCCGTGTTGTCATTTCCAGACTTTGAGAAGCCGTTTCTCGTAAAAATCGATGCCTCTAGCGTTTCTCTGGGTGCACTGTTGTCGCAGAAGAAAGGGGACGGGAGATTTCATCCATTCCAGTTCGCCAGTCATACTATTACCTCATATCAAGGAATTACTCCGCATGTGAACGAAAGGCAGTGGCGCTCATCTTCGCACTCAAGACGTTCAGGGTGTACCTTCTTTCTTCAGTTCCATTCAAGTTTATCACAGATCATATGGCTTTACGCTACGCTTTCCAGAAGCGGGACATACATGGACGTCTAGCCCAATGGCTTGAATTCCCATCCAAGTACGAGTTTGAGATTGTGTGTCGTGCAGGCAAGGATAGTGGTACTGCAGACTACCTTTCTAGAATTCACCACGGAGACAAGGTAGAGTAACATGAAGATGAAGGAGATCTAGTTCGCCTTGCAGTTGAAGCTGAGCACGTTTCTGGACTGGAACTATATTCTTAGAATATTGCCCACTACATTTGTGGGTTCCCAATGGATGCAAGTGATACATATATATTCTTCAAGCATTCCGACGTAATGCGAAGTGGTTTCTGGTCTGGAAAGAAAACTGTTCGGGAGGGTGGCAAACAATGAACAAGTTGTTCCGGATATCAACTGGCGACTGTAAATCATTAAGTCCTTTCATGAAGAAGTCGGATACTGGGTCGTTGCAGCCACACGAACGTTTATCACTGAGTGGTTTTGGTGGTCGACTATGCATCGAGAAATCGGGGATTCTGTGAAGCGCCTGATGAATGTCAGAAAATGTCACCATTACCTACGTATTACAGGAGCCTTCATACACCTATTTCTTCGCTTTTTGACTTATATTCGATCGATTTTGCAGGCCCATATCCTAAAAGCAGGTCGGGATACAGATTTCTTTTGGTTTGCGTGGAGCACTCGAGAGGTTGGCCAATTAGTGCCCCCACTAAGATCTCTACATCAAAATTGGTCATCGAATTGGTGAAGAAAGGGATCATCTCTCCATTTGGCCTACCCAGGGTTATCGTTTCGGACAATGCGACGTTTTTCACATCCAAGTCGCTTATGGCATTCATGAAATAGAATGATATTACGTTGAAAACTGTCATCGCTTATGCTCCGATGTCAAATGGCACTGCAGAGAGAGTGATTAGCACTCTGAAAAGAGCTTTAAGAAAAATGGTGCTCCCCAACCACTTGACTTCGGCTGAGCAATTGTCTTCAGTTCTGTATGCATACTGCTGCCGTAGTCGTGCTAGTGGAATTTCGCCCTTTGAGCTGCTTCACGGTGTGAAATCACGTATGAATTCGAAAGAAAATGGTCTTGTACCAAGTCATAGAGACTCCCCTCATACATTCAGATAGCTGGAGGTGTTGGCAGCATCCATTACAAGAGCTAAGCGATCTCAGATCTAACGTCATCAACACAGTTCGATGAAGAAGATAACGAAGTTTGCAGTCAGTGATCTGGCCCTTGTTGCTCAAGGAAAGCTTCTAAATACCTCAGTCATGTGGCCTGCGTTTTCCTCCAAGAACTTTGAGCCATATCGAGTTGTGACAGCTACGCATCCCAGGTACACTTTGGTATCCCCGCACAACCGCTATTATCCCAATGGAATTCATGCCCGTCGTTTGAACAGGTTCTTTGCACGCCCATCGAGAACTTAGAACTGGAGGTTGCCATGGCATACCAACCGTTTAGGTGGGGGCTTTGTTGGTCACGAAACGTGTAGAATGTTCCGGCACTGCTGGAATACACATTTGGAGTGTTCCAGCAGCTCTTAGAGCATTCTTTGCTTCGCTCGCCCAGCCGTGCTACTGTATTTAAGTGACACTGGCGCTAGAAGACAGAGTTTAATTGGTTAATTTGCAGCTCGAGAGGCTGGTAGAAGCCAGTGAAGTAACCTAGACGCACACATGACTTAGTAGAAAGTAGTTATGCGTTCCTGCGTTGTTACAAAGGCTTTTAGACACTATAAACGGGAACTTTAAGGCCCGGACTTCGGTCAGGACTCAGCTCAACATCACTCTCATACTCAAACCTTACCCTAGAGCTTTTTCCACTCCTTCAATCAACCATTCAACTATCATCGGCATCTATTGAGGCGTTTGCCCCTAGGTGCGTACTGGTGGTGGGTAACTGCCGTCGCTAAGACCGGTTGAAGCGCTTCAAGCGTGAACGGGAGACGGAAATTGTGTACCAATGGTACTTCTGCTGTCTGTGAGCCCCACTAGAGCTTTGCTCGGATAACGTTGTCGTTCAACAGATCTTGTGATTTCCAGACGGAAGGTCTTGAGGGGAAGCTGTCCGCAGGCCAAATGCCGTGCAAACTTTCATGCAAAGGTCCAGATTGGTTACAAAGTGAACGCATATTCGGCTGTTAGTAGCTATCCTTTGGAATCACTGTAAGGATTATATGTGCCTGTCTCTGGTTAGCGCAGAAGATAATAGGATGGAGAAATCGATACAAATTTGGAATGTCTGACCGGAACCCGGAACTCTAAATCGTAGTGGCTATTGACTTAAGTCTTCGGTTGCGTGCCATTTCAAGAAGTTTTGAAGAATTTTTCTGGGATTGGGACTCTTGCTCTCCCTTTTTTTTCATATTTGCTTAGCAGGTTGAGTTCTTTTGGTCCCTGCATTTCCATTCTTTCGTGCTTTCTATTTATCATTTTCATCTCTAAAGAGCTTTGAGCTACGATGACACTCTCTTTAGCTTACTTTATTGCCATGTTTGGCGCCCCTGCGTCACTGTTTTGTGACAGTGCTCGCACATATCTAAAAAAAAGACGCCAAGTTCAAAACCAGACACCGTGCTCGTGATTTACACTTGCATTGGACAGCCCAAAGACCTGCTATTTGCCTCTCATGTTCATCACCTACAACAACTACTCGCCATAGCCAGCCCAAGACACCCACATACTTGCTACCAGCCTTCTACGCCGATCACCTACAACATGCACTCGCTGAAGGGGGCCCACGATATTTACGGACGTCTGCCACCAACCTTTCACTTCAATCATCTACAACAACTATCGGCCTGTGATTTACTTGCAATACCCACACAAAATAGCAGCTTAATCTTCTCCAACCCCAATCATGGACTGATAACGTGTATCCATAGTATACACACCACAGCATCCCTCAAACCATCGGAATTCTCCTTGACTGTACTGCACTGGGGCGCAGGATAATGACGCTGCATACTGCAATAATGTTTATGTTGTAAGCCCCGTACAAATATTTAGTTTTATATGACGAAAGTGACGGAAAGTACTGCAAATATGGCAAAGCAAAAGAAGAAGAGCTAGAAAGCAGGCCACAGCACTTCGTCAGTCTGGACTGCATCGCCTTATACTCTGTCACCTACAGCAACGCAGTACGCTGCATTTCAGAATTTGAAATATCTAAAGGCCTGTACTGGCTGATTTTTCTACACTAAATGACGGTATCGAAGCCCTTGATTTGTTAAAGTTGGACATTGAGAATGAAGACTATTACAGACGAAGTAAAGCAGATGTATCGTCGCGAACGCGTGAATTGCGGACAGAATTCAACGGTTTTATGAATATGTGAACAGCTACACCAGTGTACAGCTGAACCCTTCAGTTTCAGAGGTTTGGAAGAAAAGAGGAATTTTAACTTTTCATTTCTGCATGATCTGCCGCGGGGAAGGGAAGGACGATAGAGTCAAATGGTATATATCTTATGTAAAAGTGCGTGAGAAGTGTTGGAACGGGCTACTTGGGGCAGGGTCAATGATACTACAGCCTGCTGCCGGTGATATAATTTGCATCCCAAATGTAGGCTTGCCATTTTTTCGTATGGCCGCGATGAGAAAGAATAGGAAAGTCATAGTTCCGACCGTTGATCAGGTGAAAAGTCTTACTGCATTGCTTATGAATACTTTATATGACTCTGACTGTGCAATTCGTCGAATCTTTCTGCACATAGATATAGATGAATGCGTACTGTAATGCCTGATGATCAGTGATTAATGTGAAGGGCATTGATGACAAGAGATACACCCTAAACTTCTTAAGAGCAAAGACTACTGGTAGAGCTTCTATTTCACATGCGGAGTACCGTCATTCAGCCTTGTTCATAGTGTGGCTAGCATACTGAACAGGGTGGATCTCCCTAACTCCTTTCTTTTATGATAGTACGATGCCTAGTGATATCGATGAGGCATCGGTCTCTACAATGAAAGGTTGACTGAAGTCTGGGAATGTAAGCACAGGAGGTGAGGTCATTTTGTTCTTAAGATGGTTAAATGCATCTTGCATCTCCGGGGTCCAACTCCGCTGCCTTTTTGACGATGTGCCTTCATGAAGAATTGCTGACAATTCCCCAAATTATGGGATGAATCTTCTGTAGTACCCCGCTAGGCCAAGAAAGCTTCGAAGTTCCGTTGTCGACGAGGGGCTTGGGGCCCTCTGTATGGCTGCGATTTTCTCTGGGTCTACATGAACTCCAGTCTTGTCCACAATATGTCCTAATAACTTGACTTTAGACTGGGCGAAACTACACTTTGCCACTTTCAATCTCAAACCATTGTTTTGGATGCGAGCGAACACACTTTGACAATGTGTCAGATGGTCGTCTATACATCTCCAATATATCACGACATCATCTAAGTATACCCGATCATACTTCAATCTTCTAAGGACAACATCCATCATCCGCTGAATGTAGCTGGCGCGTTCATAAGCTCGAATGGCATTACTTCGAACTTTTACGTCCCAAATCTACAAACAAATGTGGTGGCGTCCTTACAGCCCTCCGATACCCGGACCTGCCAATATCCAGAAAAAAGGTCTGGTGTGGTGAAGATGTTGGCTCCCACCAGGTCGTCAAATATCTCTTCAATTTTCGGAAGAGGCCATCTATCAGCTTTTATCCTGGCATTGAGCGTTCAATAGTCCACAAAGAATCGTGGTTTGCCATCTTTCTTAGTGGCTATGACGATCGAGAAGGACCATGCTGAGGTAGCGGGCGTAATGATATCTGTCTTCAACATATTATCAATTTCTGCTTTCACGAGGTCGTTATGGCATGGTGAGAGGCCTCTTGCAGGGTGGTGGATTGGGTTACTATCTTTGAGCTCAAAATAGTGCTTCACTGGCACGTCCGAAGGACGTAGATCATTCAGGGACCAGGCCACGAGATCCTCATCTCTTAACATCTCCATGAATTCCCTTTGAACCTTTGTCGGTAAATGTCTCAATTTTGCTGTGAGGAGTAGGGATTTCTCATCATCATCATCGTGGTCTTGCATAGCTATGATCACCTTGTCGTGACCGTATTCCTCTTCTTCTGAATCTTCTTTGATGAGATCTGGAAGTTCTTCAACTTCTTCTGCAGTTGAGAGATCCGGCTCAAACGGTTCGACGTCTCTCACGGACAATACCAGGTCATCTTTCCCTTCTTCTGAGCTCGATAAAAACGGAACAAGGTCCGATTCAGAAGTGAAATCTTCACTATCAGTCTCGGACTCTAATAACTCAGAGATTCTCTGATCATACTCTAGTTCTAACATACATGTTACCCCGTCGATAGTAACAGAAACGGTTTGATTCCCAAGACCGATGCAAGCCATTATTTCCTCTAACACTGGGCAACCAACTATGACATCAATAGGGGGTTCATCTACAACGAGAAAATTCAATGAGACTTTATAATCTCCAAAGACAAGAGGGACATCGCAAAGGACCCCTCGAACTGTGGAAGAAGTCCCATCTGCAAACTTAATCTTCCTTACACTAGGTTTTGGAGAGAGGGTCAGCTGTTTGCATAGTTTTGTGGATAAAAGGTTGGGTACGGCTCCAGAGTCGAGCAGTGCACGTACGGTCGTTCCGTATAGCTTCATGGCTACTACCTTAAGTCTCTTCGGGCTGGTCCCGGATTCCACCGCTACTACCTTTCGTGGGGTGGTTCCCTTTACGAACAACTTCCTCATTTCGCGTCTGGCCTCCTTGGCGTCTCCACGTAGTAACTGGCCGAATTTAAGTCCACAAGAGGCATTTGCGAGGTGGATTAGAACATTGTACCTTCCAACATGTTCTGGAATTGATTGTTTAGCTCGTGTAACAGTCTTCCTTTTCGCTCTTTTCTTTGGCGCAGTTGGCTTTCTACGTTTTCTGTATACCGGTGGCCCAGTTAGGTATATTATACCTTTGGACTTTGTAGATGGAGGTTGGTCTTTTGGGCTTAGCAGTGAACCAATATCAACCCTTGAGGTTCTTGGTTGCTTTGGAAGTGCTTGGCCTTCTGGGCCACGTTTCGTTGTCACCACAGAATCCACTTCTTGTTCTTCGGTGACTACGGTGACCTGTGCGGCAGTGACCTCTGCATCCTGTAAAGGAATCCTCTTTCTTAGAGGTACCTCTGTCTTAGATTCGGCGTTTGCTTCTGCAAGTCGAACGTGTTTCTCTTTCTCAATAGGTGACCGGGACCGACACGTAGCCTCAAAATGTCCAAGCATATGACAGCGCCCACATCTTGAGTGCCGGTGTGGGTTTGAGGGGCACCTGCTGGCGCCATGTCCATGCTTCTGGCAGAAAGAATAAGTTCTCACATTTTCGTCACCAGTTTGGTCACTCTGCTTCTTTTGTACCAGTAGTGTGAGATGTGCAAGCTTGTTCGTCAAGTCTTCCACTTTGGACTCCAGGTTCTGCCCCATCTGCTTTGCTTAGCGAAGAATCTGCCTTCTGTCAGATCTTTACGTACCAATTGGCGTTCTGGTATTGTAGGAAGAGATTAGAGTCTCTCAGCAAGCGACAAAGTCTCTGATTGTTTCCTTCAGAGAGTTGTAGTCAGTAACACCACAGAGAAGAACGAACTGTGTCATTTCCATATGTTCGGTCACTGCATTTCTTAGCAGTCCGAACTTGGCTTCCATATTGAATCCAGCTTTGTTGAAGCAGGTATCCATCTCTTGAAGAGATGCCAATGTATCAACAGGGCGTAATCTGCAATAAAGTTTGCTATAAAGGCCTTAAGATGATGGAGTTCTCCAAAGCGGATACATTACAAAACCTTACCACCCAGTTTCCACCATAGTCGTGATCAGTGTTACATTTGCTAGAATCTGCTTTTCATCATTTCTCGTCCAGATCGTCCAGTCCTACCACGATCATAATGGCTCTCGCTTACGAAACCCACTCCATAACTCGGCTCAAGGCGCAGACAGCCAGCTTAGTGTCCTGTACGGAAGAGCAGTCTCTTGACAACGGCTCCACAAACCAACAGCCACCAGGTGCTTTGTCATCACTAGATGGGCCTACCCCCAAACTGAAACCGACGGAACCAGTAGCTACTTCTCTCTCCCATTTTCTGGAACCACAGCAGACTCTTTTCAAAAATCTGCTTCACATATGCACCAGCAGGCTACACTGCATGCTCTGGCCACTGAATTAAACTGAGTGAATCAACGTGCTGCCTCTGCTACATCTCCAGCCTGAACAATACCAACACCTAAAATATCCAACGCCCTTCCGGAGGCCAATCTGATGCAAAAAACAGTCACGACAAATGTTTGGACAACAAACTTCTCTCCAAAGCATCTTCAAATGCTCTAACTGTTCCATTTTCCAAAGCAATGAATCTGAACGCACTTCTGTCAAAGTTCGCTTCTTTATTTCAAGTATCCAGAAGAAGACAAATTTGTGTCCAAACATTTCGGAGATTTAAGAAGGTTAGGAAAGGAGGGGCAATGGTTGAAAATGGTTGGAAATCGATGGTGAAGATCCAAGTTCAAGTTCAGAGAATTCATGGGGGTTTAAATAGAGTGTCTGGCCTAGTTTTTTCGGGGCCACAAGTCAATGATAAATCGTCTGTGCTTAACGTCATTATGCTCGGTCTTCTCGTTGGACTCCATATGTGGGTCGTTTACCAGGTTCAATGCCAGATATAGCCATTTGATGACTTGGCAAATTCCCTAGCTCATGAACTGTTCTATGACTTGGCAATGATCAGCATTACACAGGGTCTTGGTAGTCTGGCATACCTCCAAAGTGCTCATGATGACATGGCACAGATCTCTGGGGAAACTTCTATGCCCTTTTGATCAATGATGTGCCATGTGGTGTGTTCCAACGTTGTTAGTAGTACGCAGCGTGTATTTTGGAGCCAACTTTGTTGACGTGGTCGGTCGGGGTTTTACTGACATAAATATGTTATCCTGTCATATTCACAGTATGTCACAAAAGAGGTCTACTGGCATTTGAGGCCCGGTACACATGTCAAATAGTTAACCGATCTCTTCAGGAGATCGAGTAGAATAAACATAAAATAATTAGACACGTTAGAACTGATGCTGGAGCCAACTATACTCAAAGAAAGATAAAATAGTAACTAAATTTAACATCACTCTCCCCTAAAAGTAAAGTCGATTCGACTAGTAAGTAGTCATAACGAAGAAGTCTCTTATAGTTGCACAAACCCAGATTGCAGTGGAGTTGGGAACAGTTCTCATTGGCAGTCACGTTCCAAGGGGAATTGGACTTGATTATCATCGTCCAAGAGGTTTAAGATTCCACTAATTTCCTCATTAAAACTTCTTCACCAAGGAGGTGTACATAACTTGCGACCATGTAGTAGAAAATATGCATTTCAAATGTATCGTTTACGATCGTCCGAATTCTGCCCTTGTAGTTGAAGAAAAGTCGGTGCTGAAGTATGTCGTTTTCGTCTGTATAGAAGGGACCATTATTTTGGGCAAATGAAAAGAATATATGGCAGGCTGCCCAGCAAAGGCAGAGCCTAATTGAATCGATGATAGTGATTTCACCTATCCAGTTACATAGTGATCTTTTACCGAGGTTGATATTGTTGTACGACTCTCTTGCGCTTTGGATATCGGTGTTCTGATTCATCCTGAGGGTTGGTTAATACTGAATGCTTAGTTTCTTCTCGGTAGGATTACGTTGGTCTTTTTATACTGATGGAGAAGTGCTTTGCAGTTCGTGAGCTCCTTTTCTTCATCCAAGTGTTCTCATGACTTGGATATCTGAGCCATTTGGCAAGAAATTCAAATAGTCTGGCCTTTTTTTGTGGTTGACAATACATTCCACTACATACTCTTCTGTCCCATCCTTCAATGTGACTGGGGTTGGATGAGCTGGCTCTTGGCGAATTGGCTTGTCTCCTCGGTACAGTTTGACAACGCCCGCGTAGAACACATCATGAATCTTTGACTTCAGTGTATGGCTTAAGTCTAGACGAAATGTTACTGGGCCAAGTTTTTCTATGATCTTGAATGGCCCACAGTATTGGATTTGTAGCTTGGAAGTCTTCCCCTTATGGTCTGTATTGAGGTTTCATGTGGAGAACATGACTTTTTGCAGAACTTTCAATGAGCAAGGGTATCGATTCTTGTCGCTGTATGACTTGAAGTAACGATTCTGTCTTTCAATCTCTGTCCTTGATTCTCTTAATACTTGCTTCATGCTTTCTACGAACCTGAGAGATGCAGCACTCTCTAAGATGGGATTATCGACCAGCAGTACTCTTGGGTGGTCACTATGCGTTAGAAAGAATGGTTTAAACCTCTTAGTTGAGTTCTCTGACTAGTTTTACACGACTTCAAACTCTATGAGGTGCTCATCCTAACTTTATTGCTTCAGATTGACGTATGCTCTAATCATTTCTTCAATTTTCTTGTTCATTACTTCGATTTGACCAACTTCTTGTGGATGGTATGCTGTTGAAAGTCCTTATCTTAGTGCCCATGAGATGGAATAGTTCTTTCCAAAAGTTGCCCATAAAACTCTTGTCCCTGTCAGAGAAAATAACTCCGGAAAATCCATGTTGTCTTGATATGTGTTTAAAATATATTTTTGCAGTCTGCACGGCAGTGACATCCGATTTAGTGGAAATTATTCTGATCAACTCGGATAGGTGGTCTACTACTACGTACAATGCACTCTTTCCATATTTTGTTTTAGAGCGCGGTGTGATGAAGTCGATTGTAGTTTGTGCACACTTCCTTTTCGGCGGAGGTAGTGATTGTAGCTGACCCAGTGGATGTTTAGTTCTTGATTTCGTTTTTTGACATTTCAGACATGAATACACGTATTTTTTAATCGTTTGGCGTAACGATTTCCAGTGGTATAGCCTCCGAATATTTTCGTTTGTCTTTTCGAATGCTAGATGTCCTGACACAGGTTGATGGCGGTGGTCTTGTAGTATCTTCAATCCTACTTATCCTTTCGTTACGCAGAGTTGTCTTTCTTTATATAAGAATCCGTTCCATTTGTGAAATGCCCATTGTGAAAACTGTATAAATTTTTGAACTCTTTGTCGTTTGAATAGCCGTTGATGAATGCGCCGGTGTCTTTTATGGATATTTCACCAAGTTGGGATACCCCATTTACTTTGGAAGTTCTGAAAACTGCTTCCTGGAGTAAAGAATGGTTCATCACTTCAGAATTTTCGGCATTTTGTGGGTATCTTGAAAGCACATCTGCGACACCGTTGG
Source organism: Gracilariopsis chorda (assembly GCA_003194525.1). Lineage (NCBI taxonomy): Eukaryota > Rhodophyta > Florideophyceae > Gracilariales > Gracilariaceae > Gracilariopsis > Gracilariopsis chorda. The sequence goes on from NBIV01000212.1 coordinate 20,158, forward strand.
ATTTCTCCTTGATCGGTTGAAAAGAAAAGTCAAATTTCATGATTTTTTCCAGCCAGCGTATCTGTCTTTGAGATAGGTTGGGTTATCATTCACGATACTTCAGAGGATAGTGTTCTGTACATACTGTGAACCCTTGGCCATGAACTTACACTGTCCATACTCTTAGCGTGTCTATGATTCCTAAAAGCTCGGTCTCATGGGTGGGATAATGTTGTTCTGCTTCGACTAATGTTCTTGCCTAAAATTCTTCAGGTCACTTAACATTATTTTCAAACTGTTTCATGACAGCTCACATGGCGTATTGAGAAGCGTCGGTAGTAACGATAATGGGCACTTTTGGGTCAAATTATCTGAGTACTGGGGTTCTCGTTATAGCTTTTTTCAGAGATTCAAAACTCTCAATTTGTTTTTGATTCCATCCAAACTCGGATTTACCGCATAGTTTGGTCAAAAATTTTGATATTGCTGAACAGTTCTTATTAAATCTTTGATAGTACTTTACTAACCCCAGAAATGCCTGAACGTCGGTTTTAGATTTCGGTGTACTCCAATTGAAGATTGCATCATCGTTTTGTGCCTCGGCGGATTTCCCCTCTGCACTCACAATGTGTCCTAGGTACTCGACTTTCTTTTTCATGAACCTGCATTTTGAAATAATCCCATGAAGATTGTGCTCACGCAGTTCGTCATCCACACATCGGAGATGCTTGAGGTGTTTCTCTGTTTTTGTACTATAAATAAGAGTATCATCTAGATATACTAGGACGAACGTATCTAAATACTATCGTAATAAGCTATTCATCAGGCTCATGAACGAAGCTGGTGCGTTGGTAAGACTGTAGGGAAAAAAAGGTACTGAAAGTGACCAGATCTTGTACAGAAGGCTGTTCTAGGAACCGAATGTTCGGAAAGCCGTATTTGATGATAACCTGAACGGAGATCTATTTTCGAGAGTATTCTCGCACCACTTAACTAATCTAGTATATCATCAATCCTGGCTATAGGATAGCTGTTCTTTACTGTTAGTTTGTTCAAGCCTCGGTAGTCTACGCATAGCCGTAATGAACCTTCTTTCTTCGCGACGAATAGTACGGGTGCACCCTAAGGACTTGATATCGGTTGGATGAAACTCTGGTGAAGTAGATCGTCAAGTTACTTACGAAGTTCGGTGAGCTCTTTCTCCGACATTCGATATACTCCTTTCCTTAGTGTTGTATAATCGGGCAGTAGGCCAATATTAAAGTCTTGTACTCGTTTCGGCGGTAGTTCTTTTGGGAGTTTATCGGGAACATATCCTCCTAATGTCTTAACAACGACTTTAGGTTGGGGCTTTGTAATTTTGTTTCTTCTGGTTTGTAGTGCAATGCCTGGAAGCTGGAGTGCACCGAAAGATGTTCAGGATCCTTCCTCGTTGGAGATGGGCCCAGTTGTGTAAAGCCCTCCCAAAAGTGGCACAACTATGTCGGATTGTAAGGCCGAGGCCACCCGTCATGACTTGCGCACCGAGGTTGAAACAAGAACTGGGTATCCGCAAAAGCGGTGTGTGGTGGTGGTCTTCCTCTAAAGAGGTGAGGTTGCAAAGTTAGTAATACGCACGAACATGATTCATGGGGAGAGAGAAAGATATCCTGTAAAGGTAATGGAAAGGAGCAGCTAAGCCACGAGTTTCGTGACGAAGACTAACGGCAGTGCCGGTAAATAAACATTATACAAGACGAACAACAAGACAGTTGGAATAACAATCCGAGTACCAGGGTCCATTAGACTGGCAAGGGGGTCAGACTTTCCATATGCTACAGTGCTTTCCTCCAAGAAGTAGTAGAGAACATGCGACGACGGTCAGGTCTAGAGCCAAATCATAAGGTTGGGTTCCCTTCTTGGGGATGGTTTATTGGTGCGACGGCAACTCGCCGGCGCACTAAGTACAGTAACTATCCCACTTTAATAAATATATAAATAAATATATAGACAGCATAATCCTATCCACTACAGTGCACATCCGCGTAGAACGTGCAGAGTCCGTTGGCACAGTGCTTCAGCCCAAGCTGTGCCACAGCATTGTAGATGAGCCAAACAATCGGAAAATTAATAAGTGATCTATATCTACCCTCAGAGAGCGTGCACTACAAATTCCCCTTCTCAGACAGGAAGGTGGCCTTGACAGGGAAGACAGTGCAGTCGGGAATGCGCGAGAACTGTGCATGGCCACATCTGGTTTACCGGGATTTACCTCCATGGGGAACCGGTCCATTTCCGATTCATCGGTTTGATCGTCAAGAGAGAGGGACGCCCACTGCGATCACGATACGCCCTGGTAGTCGCAATTATAATCATCAGCAAGAGGAAATCCCACAGAGCAAGTTTCATCAACCTGACTGGTCGGATTCCCCAGATACGAGTACTGTAGTCCGCCATCACGGTCGCCCGGTAACAATGAAGCTCGGATTGCGCAGTTACTGACTCCATGAGGTGTCTCTGTGAGCCCAATAGACGCACTATCTTCCCCCGAGGCCGTTCTAATTATCCACGGGAGCCGAGACGATCACTGATTCATCGGACCATCCCCCACGGGGGTTAAACTGTGCACCTTCCGCGAATATGGCAAGTGCCTTGCATCGATAATTTCGATTCCCAGCGTCCTTTTCGTGTGCTCAGCTAAAGTTCCAGATGGGTTACGGTGGAATCAAGCGCCAGATATTTGCGAACGAGTGGTTTTGCCACCGGTCCACCGGAAGAGTACGGACTTCAAAGCGCTCCACAATGCGTAACGTGGAACACTTGTAAACTAGCATTGCTGAGACTTATCCGACTCGTCGGCGTACATCTGAGACTTACATCTATGTATTAAGCTGATTTGAGAGCAGATTAAACGCACGAACGTGGGGGACGCAAGACTCGCTTGGTAGATCTTGGTCAGAACCAGTCAAACTGGAAAAGTGCCATAACTTTGGGACAAGTCAAGGTAATCACAATCTGTCTTCACCAAGCTATATGAATGGGTCTAGAAAATCATTGCAACATGCACCATTGATAGAGGAAATCGGAGGACCTAGTTAGCCGATTTTCGGAAAAGGTCGGTGATACGGTAATGTAAAGGAAACATTCCCAATGTCGGGGAAGTGCGACCGTAGCGAAACGGAAAGAGCCAGGTTCCCACCGTACTGTAAGGGTTGTGTGCCCGGCAGCAATGGTAGAGAACCGTTCCATTCCGGATCGACATCCATTTCAGATGGTCCGTAGAGTAGATAGAAAAACTCAATACTTAAAAAAGGTTGTGTGCACAAAAACAGCACACCATCGTCTTTGGGAAAAACGGTGCAAACGGAGTTCCTGCGCAGCAAACCAGCTTGCTCGATGAAAAAACATCGGAGGTTAGTTTCCGAAAAATGATTGCTTCGGCATCAGCCGACTGCGTCGGTGTAACCTAAATGAGCGCGACTGCTGCTTCTATTTTGAAAGCTCATGGTGAGGTTTGCAGCAGGCACATCGGTGTCATGGCCAAAGAGCGCACGAGATATTGAATGCACTTGTTTCAAAGGGCGTTTCCAAACAGCCAAAAAGATACACTTCATTTATTTTGAAAAATGTTTAAAACAAGACCTTTTTGGAAGTTGAGCCTGCAATGTGGTTGACGTAAGACGTTTTTCCTGTTTTTTTTTAAGAAGAATGGGAGTGGTGCAATCTAATCTTTCCATTATATAGATTTACAAGCGTATGAGGTCATACATGTTCATTGAATGGAGGCGTTGCGCCAATGAACACGCGCGCACGGGCCCGTACGTGCGTGCAAAGACCTCTCTTGGCTCAACGCCTCCCTTCCATTCAAAAAGTTTAACAGCAGCAGCAAAGCCCAGTGGCTGCTGCTGCATGCTGCTGCATCTTGATTGCTTCTGATGCTGAGTGGCTGGCAATACAATAAATGAATGCAGTGCTAGCTACTCAGCAGCAACAGTTGGCTTGTGTGACACGTGGCGGGCATGTTGCACTGCGCCAGTGAAGAACAATTCGCAGACCATATATACTGCACTGGGGCAGTGCCAAAAGCTTCTCTCTTGCCGACCCTAATAAATATTTTGCATCCCATTCAGGCTCTGCCAATAGCGCAGTGTCGTAACCTTTTGCTGCTCTGGGCACCGTTGCTGGCCTGAAACCTAGGCAAGGTGGAGCACGTGTGCAGGTCGCCACAAGAGTAACCCACTGATTACCACGGATCTGGGAAAGGCCAGGTGCTCCTTTGTGGTACACTGGTCTTTGACGGTGGTGAATACGTCTGAGGGTTTCCCGGACCTAATACCAGCTTGCTGTGCAGGGTCCAGGGTGGCTGCCGTGTCGTACCTCTTGGGGCTGGAAAGCACACTTCGGTGTTTGGGTAAAGGCAGACTAATCCTTTGAAGCGGATGCAGGTTAAACATCAAATGGCTTCAAAACTGGCTGGGCACACTCCGCCCGTCATAATCCAACAGGAGTGTGTCGAGAGTCCCTGTGCTACGCACGACTGCATCGGGTAAATATAAGTGTTGCAGCAGTCTTTTTCAATTCCTTGCGCAGATAGTCCCAGTGTGTGCAAAGCAATAAACTGCAACCAGTTTTTCACTTTCAACTCTGTTATATTTTGGAAACATATTCTGGAAGTCTGGCAAATCTATTAGGGGTTTAGAAAAATTGTACTCTCTTTCATTATTGTAAATTTTTATGGCGCGAGGAGGTCCACTCCCGAATTCTGGGGGGACACCCCCAACTCCAAAGGTGCCAGAGCGAATTCTGGAGGTGCCAGGGCGCATTCTGGAGGTGCCCGAGCGAATTCTAGAGATGCTAGCATGACTTCTAGAAGTGCCAGGGCAAAGTCTGGAGGCACCAGATCAAAGTTGGGAGGGGCCTGGCTTATCTTAGGCAGTGCAAAGCCAGAAGCTAGATGACCTTGACGTTTACCAGTTCCTCCCACTCCAGATGAGATGCCGGTAAATGAGAGTGGAGTGCACGTGCAAAAACCCATTTTTCTCGCCATGGAAGAGGATGAAATTATTCCTGCACCTACGTGCGTTGCTGGGGAAAGTGGTTCCAGGCCCATATCACAACCAAGCTCCTCTCTTGTTCTTCCATCTCTCCCAGCAATTACCCCGCCTGCTGTCGTTGATGAGGGCGACACAGCCATGGAGACAGAGGCACTTCCGCTGCCGCAAGTGGAAAAAGAAGAAAAGATGCCCGTTCCGATGGAAGTGCAAAAGAGCGAGATCAATCGTGCTCCCTCACAGCCACCGCAGCAGCCTTCTTTGCCTCAAGTTAAAGAAGAACAACAGGTGCCCTTCCGAGGGAAGTGGAAGAGGATGAGATCACTCCTGCCCCCTCACAGCTACCACAGGAACATGCTATGCTACAAGCCGAAGAACTAGAAGAGCAGATGCCACTTCCCATAGAGTTTGAAGAGGATGAAATCACTACTCCCCCTTACACACGCCACAGCAGCAGCCACAGCCGCCACAGCAGGCCACAGCAGCCGCAGCACCCACAGCAGCAGCTTGATATGACTATTATGCAATATGCTGGACGTCCAGATCAAGGATTGTGTCGCGTGTAATACGCGTGGGATCCCGTGGCAGCTCAGGTGCGGAATAATCCCGCCATCCTTGCAAGAGTTCCAGAGTTTGAGACGCTTTGCACTGCGGGTCAAAGGCGATACAAAAGATGCGGCGAGCACACACACACGCTCTCCTCCTGCTCGTACCCAGACTCGACATTGAGACTTCATAGCTGCAAGTACTGCGGATGCGTTTTTTTTTGGCAAAGGCATCATTGGAGTGTGTTGTAGAATGAAAATAATGTAAGGATGGGGCGCCATGTTCCGCAGAAAGCATAGAATCAAGTTGGTTCGCAGTCTTTATAGCCTGTTAGCGTTTCAAAGCAATTTTCTCGACTTCAATACACCCTTTGCGACGACGCCGGCGTTCATGGACATTTCGTATGTGAAGGAAGGCCTTCGTTTCTTTTTGGGACTTTAGGGCAACGCAGCTCACGCTCTGCCCATGCGGAACCAGGACAACACGCCCTATAGATTTCTGTGGGGTAATGGTCCGCCTTCCTTGGATCCATATCACTATATGCGTGGCAATCTGAGTGCGTTCATTCGAGAAATCAACCTACGAGACATCGTCCCCAAGCTGTACGATGCGATCGAGCCGAGGGCAGACTTGGTTGGCGAGCAGGACCGATCCATGCTTAGCACTCAACAATAACAACAAAATGCAGAGACCGCCATGAATATGAGCGTGCAAGCAGTGGAACAAGGAAACGTCGTACGTGGATACGAAGGAACCCGAAGTGCTACAGCCAGTGCTTCTCATGAAGGGGCTGGATTTCTCCCTGAAGATGTTCCTGCTGGGGGAACAACCATGACGAGAACGCTCGTGATTGATCAGACTGGCCTCTACCGAGTGGAGTCTCAAGTGCCACACTTGGTAGAAGGAAAAGTAACAGAAGAGCAAGCTGCAGTGACGACTGCTGCAGCTGCAGTATCAGGGGCAACTGCAAATGCAGCAAACAATGGGCAAGTGCGGTACCGACTTCTAAAACCGGCATCCAAACTTGCAGAGAAGGCCAATTTCCCTGTTCTCTACCCGTACGGTGATCAGCATGAACCGTTTGACATCAGCCTGTTTCTGGATGCAAGAAACTCCACAGAGCAAAGCTCAGAACTCAGTGTGAACACCTGGAGGCTCCGAGAGCTCACCTGAGCTGAAAACGCGAAGCGACGTCTGTACGCAGACAACATCCTCCTAAACAGTGCACCGTTGATGCAGATGTAGATGCTCCGCACTCTCACAAAGACTGAGGACATGCGACCACGAGAACAACAGGAACATATTGAACAAGAGCGAGAGATCCAGCAAACACAACAGCGAACAGCTCATGTGTCACCATCACAGTTTGCAAAAATAGGACGCATATTTCTGCCCGATCACTTGGTCAACTCAGCAGCGTACTTCAAGAATGAGCGCATGGATTTACAGGCCATCAAAATGCAGAGAGGACCGTCTTCTCTGTTCATTACAATCACCATGAAAATCTGGCGAAAGGACATCCATCGCCTTGGTATCGACACCAGCAATCGAAGCGCATTTACATCATAGAATACCCGCTCTCGACCGTTTGACCGACCGGACTTGATTGCAAAGGTGTACAACCAGTACAAAAACGTCTTCATGAAGGACTTGGAGACGAACTCGGAGCACATGTTTGGAATGAAAGCCCAGGAGCTTGCATCAAAGCTCGAGTTTCAATAATGCAATGTGCCTCATCACCACATGATCGTGTGGCTCGAAGAAGGTGTGATTGAAGACGTTGATGTAATCGAAGACCTGTTTCCTGCAGAACGTCTCCATCCAGGAGAAGACGACGCATTTCGTGGCCTCATTCATTCCATAGAAATACACTGCCACTCCTCGTATTGTCGGAATCGCGCTGGGGAGTGAAAATTTGGATACTACAGCAGCATGATTTTGTCGGAGACGTACATTGAAGAAGGCATGAATCGAGTGTTGTACCGCAGAAGAAGGCAAAAAGACCTCAAGATTGTGCCGTACAACCCAACTCTGACCAAGACGTACCGCTCTCATATCAATGTAGAACGCACGCAAGGAGGGGACCCAGTGGCTTATATGATGACGTACGCGTTTAAGTAGCCCATATATCAGCAGGTGGTGCTCAATATGATTGGCGCTAATGAGAAAGACACACAGAACGAGCAGCAAAAAGAGCCGCAGGCGCAGAACAACATTCTTGCATACATGCGAGCGCGTGTGGTGGGTGCAGTCAACGGAGCTTGGAGAATTTTCGGGTTTCGACATGTTCACATCTTACCAAACGTAGAGCGACTGGTTATCAACTTGGAAGGAGAGTAAACTTTTCTGCTCAGAGGTCCATATCAAAACCATTCCGCATCGTCACCGTCTACGTTGGAGAGATAGTTTACAAGGCCGGAAGCACATGTGAATGCCGACTACCTTTCGTACTTTGAAAACGTTCGATTTTATCGCAAGCTTCAAGCCCGCGTGCGTAACCAATACGACGGAGACAGCACTCAGATGCCTACAGACGATTACGATCCGCCCATTTAAATGATAGAGCGCACGGAAGACAAGCAGTGCGTCATAGGGATCAGAGGTGTTTCACCGTCGAACATTGAGCTCTTTGCTATGTGCTTGCTGATCATGAATCACGGCTCGAGCTTTTATAAAAACGCAAATACTTGCAATGGACAGCAGTATGGAACGTATCGTGAAACTGCGATTGTAAGCGGACTGCTCTCGGACGGATCCGAGTTTGATATCGCATTTCAAGAAGTATTGCAGATCTATAGCACGCCCTCCGAGGTGCAACGTCTGGTTGTCATATTATACCAACAAGACACAGACCCAGAGAAAATTGCCATCAAAAACTGAGAGGCGCTATGTAGCGACATGCATACAGGAGATGAGCAGCAACAAAAGCAAGAAATGCATGGAATTGTGGTGGAGGTCTCAGACAGGCACGGTGGGCGACTGCCTCGAGGTCACAGCTTCTTTTCCCAACAACTACAGCAGGATAATGCCGCATTGACTGAGGCAAGTCGAGCTACAACAACTCTAGACGCGCAAGTGGTGCGAAACTCGTCAACTTTGCAATCAAGGTACGCCACTTTAGAAACTCGCCAAAGACAAGTTATTGACACCCCTATTGCTGCAATAAAACAACGACAGGCGCTGCAGGAACAAACAAGCACTTCTGGAAACGTGTTCTTTGTGCAAGGCTCCGCAGGAACCAGGAAGACATACGTGCTCAATCTCCTTCGCAATATCTCTCAGTCAGGAGGAATGCTCGCCAAAATGACTGCTACAACCATTGCAGCATCGTTGCATGAAGGTGGCCGCACGTTACATACAAGCAGCACTACAGCCACTTTGTCCAAGTACGCTCCCCGATCTCAACCTGCAGAACTGCTACGCTAAATACAACTCCTCGTCTTAGATGAGGCGTCCATGCTCCCAGAAAAGCTCTTTGGACCCATAAACGCGTTGCTCAAAGAGGCTGGCTGCAGTAGAATCAAAAACCCGCTCCTGTTTCCGTGTTTGACTAGCGTTCTATCCGTCGGCTACTCCCAGCTGCTTCCAATGGTGCCACAGGTGTACACGGAGGCCGAGCCAAGTGGTAATTTGAGAACAGTGTACTCAAAAAATCTCAATGAGTTGCCATGGAAGAGTGATTTGTGGACGTTATGCTCGGTTCAAGTGGTGTACCTCACTGAACAAGTACGCCAAGCCGATTATCCGGTATTTGCGTCACTGTTACTTTCCATTGCAGGGAAAAAAATATCCAACAACGCTCCACAACCACTCAGATCTACCAGTAGCATACAAACCACTTATCAATTCCTGTGGACATGGCTCACAACACGACGCATGGAGGATGTGGATCTCAGCAAAATCCTCATTGCCTCCCGAAACCAGTTGGTCGACGAACATAGTGCGGCAGTGCTAGATCTGTTTCTTGGTGCGCGCTTCACTCTTCCGTCAGTGACAACCGTTCAACCTGATCTTGGACAGAACCCACAGTCTGACATTGCCAAGACTATCGTTCCCGAGTTTTCATATCAATACGCGCCTTGTAGAGTACCGCCTCATAACTTGCACTTGAAGATCGTTGTGCCAGTTATGGTGGTTCGGAACGTGCCACATCCCACATTGGGCAATGGAAAGCTGTTTGTAGTCCTGCATGTCAATCAGTTCGTTATGTAAATGGCTCGATTAGACGAAAACGGACAGATGCTGGAACGACAGCTCCTAGATCGTATCGACGTCGAGTTTTCTTCCGCAGACATTCGAATGACTGGAAGGCAGTTCCCAATTCGTCTCGTGTTTGCAGCTACAGTTCACAAATGACAGAGAATTACCTTGGATTGCCTGGTTTTGGATGTGCGATACAACTTCTTCTGTATCGGTCAGTTGTATGTCGCATTGTCACGTGTTCGAAGGAACGACCATGTGCTGCTTCTGCATGAATCGCAGCTTTCATCCGGGAATGCACACACGATTCATCCCTTGTCTGTGGGCATCGCCAACCCAGTGCTGCCCGAAACCACTTAGTTCTGCATCTTTCCACAACCGTAATCATATTTCTTGCCTTCTTCACTCAATCAATTAAACTACTTGCATTTCTGATTTTGCGTTCTCCCCCAGTTTTTTCTTCTTACCGCTGTTTATCACTTTTTCACTGCGGCGTGCAGCGCCGCCCGCGGCCGAAAGCCGCTTCCTCTTGTCTCAAAACCTCTCACTCTTAATGAGTTGTTCATGTAAAAGGGGGGTATTGTTGACTGATGGGAAGCGTTGCGACACAAAAGTGCTTTGCACGCCACCGTACACAAATGCAAAACGCCCATTTAGCGCAACGCATCCCTACCACTTAAATAATGAGAAGCAGCAGCAGCGAAGCGTACAGTGCACTCGCTGTTGCTGCATGTTGATTGCCTGCTTCCTGCTCAGTGGCTGGCACTACAGTAATTATTGGAGTGCCAGTCACTCAGCAGTAGCTGCGTTGAGCGACACGTGGCTGGCTCTTTTGCACTGCGCCGTGCAGCACAATGTATAGAGCATATATATTACACTGCTGCTGTCCAAAACGAGTCTTCCTTGATGAACCTAACCACTATTTTTAATCCCATCTCAGTCTTGGCCAATGGTGCAGTGTCTTAACCTTTTGCTACTTTGGGCACTGCGTCAGTGTTCTCGGAATGCTAGATAGAGGTGCTAGATGGCACGTTTCTTAGGCAAAAGCTCAAAAATTTTACGAAAATGATAGATTCTGCTAGTTTCTGGCGCTTGCCAAATAAAATTTTTTTTTTTGGAATTCACACTTCCATATCTTACAGAGTCTTGCCTAACCTGCACTGCGCATCGCTAGTTTCAATTTTGGAGCAAGTTCATTCTCCAATAAAAGCTAGATACAGATATCAAAATGGCGCTGGCCATGCAGCGGCCATCGCCATTTCGAGCACCCAACCAAAACTAACATTTTTATTTCCATCTGTTGAATTTCAAACTTCATACTGCCCTAGTTTGACTTCCAACTCATTCTCAGGAACTCATCTGGGCAGCTCTCTCCGTTCTCACACACCCGACGCACCGCGCATCAGATTCTAATACCACCCATTCCGTCGTCCTAACAGCCTCAACGACACTCCTAAACATCACTAGCCTTCTTCTCCCTCTTCCCTCTTTCCCTGCCTCCTCTTCAACCGACTCTTAACCTCCAATCCTTCTTTGTCCTTCTCCTCCAACCTCCTTTTCATGCCCCCTCTACCTCCAGGAGTAACCGGAGACCCACTCCCGACAGCACCTCCCACCCCACCTTCCCCTCCACCTCCATTCATCTTGTTCTGCATATTCTCGACTAGATGCACAGCCCTGTCCACCAGTAAAAACCGCTTCTCCAACTCGAAAATCCGTCCTTGCAACTCCTCATTCTCCTTCCACAGCCTCCCCAGCTCGTCTCCCACATACGCCACAACCCCAACGACGTGCTGCTCTGCCCACACCCCAGCCTCCCTCACCCTCCGGCGCAACTCAGCCACAGCACCCATGGGCACTCCTTCCTCCGACGCACTCAGAACCATCCCTCCCAACTCCACGACAACCTCCTCAATACACTCATCCAAACGCTCCTTAAGACCTCCCCCAGCGCTCCTCAATAGTCATGAATGAATTTTCAAAAGTCGATAATGAATGTCCCACCTCTTCACTTCAACCAACTTCGTCACTGCTTAAATGCACAGCTTATCATCTTGTCATTTGTTCACCTATTGTCCTTTCCAATACACAAAACAATATTTTGAACCTCTACACGATAATGCCTTCACCCTCTTTACTCTTCTTCATACATCAAGCACGCCACAATGCATTCATGTATGAAAAGAACCAGTACTTTCTATATCAACAGAATGGACAATCGCGGTATTTGGCTATAGCAACGGGATCCTTCACACCCGTACAATCACTTTCAATTCTCATACATAATCCCATACTCAATTTTACATCCATTCTTGTTTCATATGAGCTGCCCCTTCATTCTCCCCACACTACACCCATCCCAAGTTTCTTCTCATACTTGTAGACCTTTCTTTATGGAATATAACAAAGCGAAATGTTTGCAGACATCAGCCCTTCATTATTACACATCATTCGAATGAAGCCGCATAAAAAGTAATCCCCATCGTAGTAAACCTCTCCCATTCACTATAAACATTCACTATAAACATTCATTATAAAGATCAAAAAGCAATCATCAGACTTAACAAACGTATATAATTTGTTTACTTATCATTATCAATCTCTTTCATCGTCCTCACCTATCAGACCCTCTGCTCCTTTAGGAATCATTTCACCCTCATCGTCATCCTCCTCTTCATAATCTTCATCAGTGTTCATTTCCGCTGGTTTCAGTTTTTTCTCATCCTCCCCCTCATCAGACGGGTTCTCATCTTCGGCTTCTTGCATAACTAAATCTCTATCTTCAGCTTCATCTCCCCGCTCCTCTTCCCCTCCTCCCATCTCACATAAATCGCCACGGTCCTCATCATCATTAAAAAAGGGAGGGCGGAAACCACTTTGCCTATGCACCACATCCGGGAGATTGTATCCCTCAAGTACAAAGTACATATGGTATCGCATGCAATAGCCTTTCGCTATTGCATCATTGTACCCAGCCCCAGCATGAAATACATCCCTTCTTCCAATGAACACAGAAAACGGTGGAACTCTGAACTTCCGAACCATCATAGAAGCCGAAAGCTCTTTCAAGCTACCCTGTGTCATTGTTAGAGTATGTGGCCGTTCACAAACCCAAATCATGAACGCATCCGGTCCGGATGCAATTGCAAAATACCCCGGGTTCACATTTCTCATCCTGTCATTCTCCGTCAAACCTCTGAAATCCGTGTCTAGCACCTGCCTCGGACAATCCTCTCCAGTACAAAGGATACGGCCACCCGTGTGAGGGGCATACATCGTTCAACCTTCAGACAACCCGAGAGCCGCTGCAATCTGACCGAGCCTTGCATCCAACATGGCTCTCTTTCGAGCAAGAACCGCACCGTTTTCAAGCTCCTCAATTCTGTTCGCAATCCCTCGTTTGGTTGTGATGAAACGCCCCACCGCCTTGATACCATTCTTAACATCCTTTACCCCTCCTTCATTGATGATCATATTCCAGAAAACACGATTCGCTTTGTTCGTGAGATCCGGTTGCGAAACAAAGTCGCGTTCGAAGAAGTCCATCAGTTCTCCTATCACGTATTCGTCCATTTGCAGTCCCCTCTTCGAATCCTCACTCGCCATGCCTTCATCCGTCCCGAAATTCTCCAGCACACAAAACCCTCTCTCCGACCGCTCCACTCTCTTCTTCGCATAGTAAACACGAGCCAAGTCCTCTCTCTCAAAAGCGGCCATCCATAACGCTTCCTCTTCATTCGATGCCGTTCCTGATGACGGCATCTTCATGCCCAGCACTGCACGTGTCGTAGTACCCATCTCTTTGTGCATGTTGCGCGATGCACGCCAGTACACAGCATTACGAACCATTCGGAAGTCATCTGGTGATAGGCACTCCGCCCGATGGTGCTTCCTCAGATTTATCCTCTGCATCCATGGATAGGAATGCTTCACTGCATTTCCGCTTGCAGGCCACTCACTGGGCAACGAGTATTCCAGGTCCACCCAAGACATGTCCGCTCCCATAGCCAGCTCTCCTGGCGTACGTAAGCCAGCTGGAAGCTTGTCAGGATTCTTATCGTCAAAGCTGCCTGCGGTTTGCTGCTCCTTTGCCTCGTCTTCCTCATCATCCACAAAGTCCTCCTGAGCTTCATCCTCGCTTGACTCGAGCACGATGATCTCCTGTGCTGTCAAACACGTCTTCAAATCTCTCCTTGCCATACTACGCAGCACCTCCACCACCTCCTGCGAGATACCAAAGCCAAGTCGCTTCACACCACGTGCAGTCGGCTTACGATTCGATCGTCTCTGTTTCTTCACCAGTGGCTCAAAATCAACTGACTCTTCATCTTCATCTTCGTCCAGGACCTCCACTTTACGCTTCTTTGATATTCGCTTACTTCTTCGAGCCTCCTGGTCAGGATTTGGAGGTTCCTGAGCAGCTTGCTCATTCGGACCAAGCAACTCGATCACGTCCACATCGGCCGCATAGAGAGCAGCAGCAGTAGCATCCTGTCCCTGCATGCCCGACAATGCGCTGGACAACGTCCTACGAACCTCTTTCACCTTATTACTCACTCTGCACTCCAGTGAACTGCATTTATGTTTCGTATACCACTTCCCCAGACGAGGTATGATATACTTTTACACAGTCTGGTCAGAATCGCCGATGGTACCCGTGGTATTCATCACTTCCTGTCCTTTTTTTTTCTCCTTCATGGAACTCCCCAGCTCACTGCAAATGTCATACGTTCTAGAAGCGCAGTCGAAGAGGTACTTTAGGAAATCCTCAAACGGTCCCATCTTTACAGTGGCCGCTGACTTCACTCGAACATGCACCTGTAGACATTGGATAGTAAAACCAAACTTATCTCCTGATATTCCATGCAGAATATCACTAGACACATGAGTGATTCCAATTTGAGGTGTCTCCTGCCACACCACATCAAAGAACTCTAACAGACCGGGATTACGCGCAAACTTCAGAGCAAGACCAGAATGGCGATTGAAATGACGTATCTTCCCTTCTTTCCCCTTCATCTCACTGCTACACAACACCCCCGTGATTTGGCTTGGTTTAAGCTTCGACAACTCATACCCATCCTGCTCTACACCATTACAAATAAACGAAACAGCAGTGTGAATCTTATCTGCGAAGGATATCACCAGAACATTGGAGCTCAAATCATTCAATGTCTTCGCCAGCCACAAAACCTCATTCAATGTCATTCTCTGGCTGTCGTTCCGTTCCCAAAGCGTGACGTTCAAACCAGCAGTAATCCGTGCCCATCTCGCACCACCCTGCTCGAGGTCCAGTAGAACAATCACTCGATGGAAGCCGTCCACCAAAACCAAAGAAACAATCAAACACCCACTCGCATCAATAGCGTCACGAACCGGCACATCCTCCAACAGGGCCACCACAATAGACCTAAGAGAAGGGAGCCATCCAAATTTCCTCAGTTTGTTCGAAGTATCTCGAAGATGTTTGTCATTCTTCGAACGAACCATGTTCTTCGGAAATCGAATGTTGCGGATGTCGATAACGCAATTTTGCTGGTCATAATCATGTCGATTGATGTCTAGGACCCCCAAACTGTTATCCACCTCTTCCGAAAGAACAGCATCACCTTCATCATATAAAACCCTCTCCTCGGGATCAAGATAGTTCCTGGAGAGTACGTGCACCTCTATGACGTCATCGTAGTAGCTTGCTCCGACTTCAGGGCCTCCTCGGTTTCCAGAGCCGCCCGCGAGAGCACCTGATGTTCCTCCACCGCTCTGACGGATGTTCACCGGAGTCTATCCACTGCTCTCAAGGCTCTTCACCGGCGCTTTGGTCACCAAAATGCTTGATGGTGTACCAGCAACAGCGGGAAGGCGCTTGACTTGTCTTGCAGTGGTCCTGGAAGCTGTACTTCTGTGGAAAGTCTTCACATTTGCTCCTAACTGCGGTGAAACCGACTCATTCCCCTCTACGCCTTCATTTTTGACACTCATCATGGCAGCGTCCCATGCATATAACCCCGCTGAAACCATCTCCTTCAAAGTTGCGGACGGTTCCTCGGAACACCCAAAAACATAAGGGTACTTCTCATCTTGGTGTGACGAAATATTTGTCTTAAAGATAACCACGAAGTCCCCTCCAGGTCTCTGCGTAGAGGACAGGGGATGGTTGTGTAGAGAACAACAGAGTCTCGTCCCCGGCCCCCCAGCAACCCCCACACCGCGCAATTTCGCCTCTCCTACATTCACCTTCGCATCACTACTCCCAACTCGTACGAACAGATTGACCTCCGCATCGCCCTTAAGCACCTGACCCGTACTGCCCCCAATTGATGGCTTAGGGTGGCTGGCAGTTCGGGTGGCGCCCCGGCTCTTCGCTTTGCCTCGCGTGGTCGGCATGTCGATAACACGTCAGTTCAGCGAAACAGGCTTCCTGGGATTCCGTTTCCGTGATGGCGCGTTTATCTTGTTCCAAGTGGAATACATGGCTGAGTACTTCAACGGTCGCGCTTGCGTTTTCTTGGCACACGCTGACGTTGAATGATCCCGTGATCACGTATGCTTGGTTCCAAAGAGATAAACGTAAGCACTATATATCGTTTTCATGACATCCATTGTCGTCAACGTAGCATCCCTGCAATTCCTCTCCCAATTAGTTGCATTGCAAAAAGAATTTGATAATTTTGTGGTCGAGGACCATGGTCCGAGGTGTCGTGGTGCTCCATCGCGAACGCGATGCAGCGCCAGGACGCGAAAGTTTAATTAAAATTCATGCCTGGCACTCCATCGTGTTCGCAATGGATCACCATGACACCTCGGACCATGGTCATCCACTCAAAACTAAGAGAAACATAATCCGAAGAAAACGGGTTCATTCAAGATGCACGGAACCGGAGAAGAGCTTATTGATGCTTATCTTGCAGTTCGTGATGACTACGCAGCGACGAGGCAAAATGTGGATGAGACGAGAAGTTTGAAGCACACCGACTTTGTAGAGTTCGCGGTACAAAGTCGCAACGTTCATGACTCTGCCAAGAAAATGTTTCTAACTCTCATTGGACCGGATTACATCTCGTATTCGGACTCCGAGCTCCGTAAAATGTCTCTCAGAGGCCCTCCACGTCAACTCTATCTTATGGCAAGGGTGGTGGACGTAAAGGACAGTGAAGAAGACTGGCGTGTAAGGGACTTTTGGAAGGTTTATTGTAAAAGGGAAGGGCTTAAAGGAGTTCTCCGTAACGTGTTGTTGTCTGTCTTTTGCAAGTCCCGTGTTCTGGGAGCAACCAACAAATCTTCCGCTTTCCACACGGATCCTTGCACCGACTTTGAAATGGTCATTGGGTTGTCTATGGTGCAACAGAATGCCGTGGATAGGAAAGGAAGTGGTAGGAAGAGGAAAAGGGGCATGGCAGCTAAGAAGTTCTCGAAAGTGAGTTTTTCGGACATGACCCAGAGTCAGAGAGTCGGGTATGGTGTGCAGCTGGTGACCAGGGCTTGGGATTGTTTCGCCCAATTCCTCGGGTTTCCCAACGTTGAGGTTATGATCTTGCCTTACATTTGACTGGACTATATCAATGTAGTCTTCACCGATATCGCACAACGCTCCATGGGCGTCTAACACAAAGAATGTTCCAAACAGTTTGTGGAGGAGAAGAACGTCACCACCGTAGAAGAAAACGTTACCAAATGGGCATGGAATCTGCCGGACCCAATGGATACAGCGCTTCGCCTTTGTGCCAAAGAATACCTTGGTGACCTTTCTAATGTGGTGGTACAAGAGAAACTGTTCGAAATCTCTGCTCCGAGCAAATTGGATGCCCTCAAAAGGTTCATCATCACGAAAAAGAAACTTTTCCCTTGCGGTTTGAGAACTTTAGTGGATCTCTTGTCACTACGGTTCAAGAGACCATAACGCCTCTAACGCTCATTGCATTGCATGGAAGCAATGTCAAAGTACATCAAGCTGTGAAACCAGAGCGCGCAGAAGACGTTGAAATCAGTATGGAGCCGGCAGAAACTGGTATGGCTGATGGTGGGAACGAACGTGCTGAGCGTGTGGAAGGTGGTGATCAGGGTGAGTTGGAAGAAGTGGAAGAGATTGAGATGGTAGAGGATGCGGAACGTGGTACTGCGGAACGTGGTACTGCACCAAAGGCAACTGAAGGACTGCAGACAACAGCTTTGTTGCAGAACTTATCGTATAATGTCGAAGGCACGGGGATTCGTGCACCACCGTACCCTATGAATTTGGATGATGTGATAGCTTACAAGTATTGTGAGAAGGAGATGTCCCGCAATTTCCGTCTGTACAACTGCAAGTTCGAAAATCTCATCGAACTTGACGACAACAAGTCTGGCGAAAGCGAGGTATCTATTGAAGGAAGGGTACAGTTCTTGCTTTCCGATCCGCCATATGGGACTCGTTCTGAGCGTCGTTTGGAGAACAGCCAACACGATATTCTGACAGAGAAGGGCATGAACAGGTCAGCGAGGAGGTCATCAAAGCTTCTACGTCCTGGTGGACATATTATACAGTTCTGCTCATGGGATCAGGTACCGTTGTGGCAGGATGTGCTACGGAAAGTTACCTACATGGATGAATCTGATACGATGCGTTACTTTTTTTTCGTCGACGAACAGCCCATCCATTTCGTACGGTCTTTAGGTAATACGACCGGTAACGTTGGGAGAAAAAGTTGCCAGTTGCACCAGACGAAAGAATACGCTGTACATGCTGTTCGTTCTGGAGTTACTTATGCACGACAGCACCGGATGGTCAACTATGAGAACTTCAATTATGTTGCTTCACGATACCCAGAGTATCATGCAGTCATGGATCAGGTGCCACCGATGTAAAATAGTGAAATGCTCATGTGATCTGTGAAAAACCCGGATGGAAAGTATACGAGGAAGAGGGTGCGACTGGAACAGAAGTGTAGGGCACTGTTGAAAGAGCTGATTTGCAGGTTCAGTCAGCCAGGAGACCTCGTGGTCGACATGTTTGCTGGAACGTTCTCGACAGCGATGGCGTGCATGGAACTGCCCAAGCATCGGAAGTTTGTGGGGTGTGAACCGGACAAAGCTTGCTTTGAACACGCCAGACATGCCGCTATTGTTCGCTTCGCTTCCATAATACGGGAAGGACACACGGATATTGAGAAGAGCCAGGAGCTTCGAAAGATGGCCCATTGTGTTTCCTCTGCATTCCCAATGAGAAGAAGCAGGCACACCATGTTATGCAGGGCTGTCGACGGATTTCCACCGTACCAAATTCTTCCCCCACACCTTGTGGACTTTCTCTCCACTTTGTGGCAAAGTGAAATTCTAGGGAAGTTGGGAAGGAAGAAAGCTATGGATGGAGGGCCTAGGGAGCTGCAGGGAAGAATGAATCTGGAGAACATGAAGTCTCTATTGGCAATGGAGGTTGTGCAATATGGGTTGCGAGTGAGCAAGTCTAATATTCGTCACGAAAAGGCTGGTGTTGGATTGTTTGCAACTCGTCAAATTGCTGCAGGCGAGGTAGTGTGCTATTTCTATGGGTTGTTGGTTTATCATGACCTTTCCAATGGGAAAGAAGTGCACAAGACCTACGGGGAGGGAGTCATGGGTGTGACGAAGGATCACTTCCGGAGTATGCGGTGGAGATAGAAGTCTACGGTCAACAGTTCCAATCAATTCCACATCGAGAAAAGCTGACTAATTGGCATGGAAAACAAGCAAACCCCATTTTATGGGTGGTTCCTGCCTCTTTTTGTATTGCGGGGTATATAAACGATCCAAAGTACGTGGAAGGGGATAAACAGTTATTTCTCATAGTTTATGGCCTCGTGAAAAAGAGGGAGGCTAATGTGCGAATGAAACGGACACCGGGAGTGGGACGAACACCAGGGGGAATAACGGACTACAAACTTATTAAGATGGATGCGACAGCCAACATAGAGCAAGGAGAGGAACTCTTCGCCAGATACGGTAATGTTTATGACTGGCAAACCCATTTGAATGTGGAGGATGGAATGATAGTCATTGATTAGTTTGTTGTTATAAAACTTTGTCCACAGCTTGGCTAAAGGGTGAAGTTTATTATTTGAACGGATGTGTACTCCTAACTTAGGAGAACATCACTTTTCAATAAGGATATAGGATACAAAGCGATATAGATGTGATACAGAAACGCCCATTTTCGGTACCACGGAGGATCGTATTCTCAAAATTTCACAAAAACCAAAGATTTTTGTGAGCATTAGATGGTGAGATTTTCCGGGACAACGCACGGCGTGTGCCATCCCAGAGCGTCACTAGCCACTTGCGCAAGAGTTTTGATTCCAAGAATCGCGCAGAAGGGAAAGAAACGAGGCCCAGGAAGGGGTGGTGCGGCAAGTGCGCCTAAGACGTGGCGAAAGGCTATTGAGGAGCGAACCGCGAGTGGAACGAAATTAAAATCATGTGTTCTCAGGAGCAGATTATCGGGGAGGAGGTCAGGAGGAGGTACTTCGAAGAGAGGGGGACAAGGTGGGGCAAAGAACGTCGGATCCGAACGCAAAACGAGTGAGCGCAGGACAAGTGAGCGCAGGACGAGTGAAAATTTGAAGGCTGATGCCTATGCGCATGTAGCACGCAGGAGAGCTTTGGTTCGGGGACAGCGATCTATGCCTGGGGCTGGTGGTGCGGTGGAGAGCAAGAAACGGTCGGTTGCTAGGAGAAGAGACGATGTACCACCTCAGGGAGGGTTGAAAGCAAATGCTTGGGTCGAAGACCGAGAAAAAGATGAAGAATTGCCGGAAAGGAAACAAATGGAAGAGGCAGTTGCGCTGAAGAGAGGTGGATCCCCAAGGGGAAATCAATATGGAGGAGAGGTAAATTTCCCTTTGGTAGAGAGTGATGGGGACGAAGAGGATCACATTGTGAAGAGGAGATGGAAGAGAGAGAGAATAAAAGAAGGAGTGGGACGCCGCTCTGATTTAAAGGAAACGCGAGAAGTGGAAGAAGTGCTCAGAGCGACGGATGGAATACAGGAAGCATCGAAAAGTGGAGCACGTACGAGCACCCCGGTACCGGCGCGAAAGGTGCAAATAGCTTAAGACCTGGAAAGTGATAAAAGAAGCATAACGCCACGGACTCCGGAAGGGATGCGAGAGAGGAAACAAAGTGTTCATCGGTTGCCAAGTGAGCCTGCTCAGGAGCGACGGCTGCCTGTCAATATTTTGGGAGATGCAGGCAATGAGGACATCGGTGTGATTTTTTTATCTTCGTTAGTTGAGAGGGTCAATATATTTGAAGGCAGAACTCGGACAGATCAAAGGGGACCACTGCAGCCTAAAGATGTCGCTAAAGCTGACGCAAGAGGAACTGAAGAGGATGAGAGAAGAGATGAGCGAAAAGAATTTGCTGATAGATAGCTTACGGGAAGGGATGAAGGTGAGAAGAGGGGAGAGAAAGGGATCTAAAGGTGAAAAGGAATTGCGAGGGCGTAGGAAGTATGTGGTTGATGTGCAAGAGGGTTTTTATGGGTTTGCCAGGGTAGTATATGATAGGTTGTTGTACTATGCGAAAGTGGGGTTATCGGAGCTTTGTTTTACTTCGGAGGGTGTGGAAAGGAACTGGAAGAATCGATGCCAAGTATTGGGGAAGGGAAAAGAGGGAAGTGTGTTTGTTTTGGGAGGAGAGGAGATTGTAACTCGATGTCCGTTTGAGATTGCGTCTGAGATGAGGTCGTACACGCCTTCGTCGCGAGGAGGAAGTCATGAACTATTGAAGTACTTGGTTGGCGTTGAGATTAAGGGGGAGAGATGGGAGTCGATTCGTGAAGCGGGTAGCATGGATCAATGCGTGTGGGAGGTTGTTGCGGACAGGAGTTTGAGGCAACTTATGAAGCAGAATTTGAGAGATGTGATTGGGATTCGGAAGCGTGCGGCATCGGACAAAATGCTTTCGTTGCTTGGATATGACTTGATTGCCAGACGTGTGAGACCGCGAGAGGGGACGGGGCTAGACATTTAGTTTAAGAAGCAGTTAGAGGAAGCAAAGACGAAGTTCCAGGGGATGGGGAGACGAAGAGCGGTAGTTTATGTTCTTGGAGGATGAGAACAATCGAGGATTTTACGTATTCTGGATTTCAGGTTGCTGGTCGGCTAAGGGAGTTTAGTGAAGAGGACATGTACTTCAAGAACGGGGCTGCGGTGGAAGTGTTGGAAGAATTCATGGGATATGAGGTGGGGACGGAAAGGGAGGGAAAGATGGAGTACGTTGATGGGACAGTGATGCATTTGGCTTGTTTGGATGCGTGGATCGGATTTGTTTTGACAGCATTGGATATAGATATGGGGCGGGGAGGAAGAAGGCAGTTGTTATTTTCTACTTTTACGGGGAGTATCTTCGGCTTGCGGTGGAGAAAATACTTGGGGTGGCGTGGGAAAGGGTGAGAGAACTACATCATGAAGAATTGGAGAATGAAGGTTGCGATGACGGTGACCCGCGTTTTTTAGCTAGGAATGGGAGTAGAGAAGCGAGGGTAGCGCTGTGGATACCTTCGAAACGGAAGATTGCGGGGATGGCGCGCTGAATGGGGGCAATTCTTGTTTCGCATGGGATGTTGGAGGACGAATGTGGGATGGAGTATCCATCGCTGGGGGACTAGGAGGGGGAGAAGAAAGTTGGGAGGTATCCGAGTAGGGTGAGGTTTTGGGAGACACAATTTCGGTGAAATGCGTCGGAGAGGTTGAGAAGGGTGGTGTAAAGGGGGTACGAAATGATGGAGGAGCCTTTGAGTGAGGTTACAGACGTATCGGAGTATAAATGGACGAGACCGACGAATGATTCCATACCGGTGGTTTCGGGGGTGTGCCAGACGATATCATTGATGTGGCACTGCGTGATGGCCTGTTTAAAGACAGGAACGACTTTGTTTCCGAAGGCTGCGGCCATAGAATGGGCGAAGGCGGGGGTTGAAGAAGAGTAAGGTGAAGATTGGGACACGCGTTGTAAGAAGATGTTGTTGAAGTGTGCGAGAGCGAGTTGTTGCTTCAGGACGTCTATGGCACCTTTTTGGAAGAGAGTTGCGGAGAAAGAGTTGTGCTCGTGGTAGATTGTTAGAGGGAGAAAACTGATGGAGTTGATACGTCCCTTGACAAGGTGTTCTTGGAGTGCAAGGCACGTCTTTGTGGAGGAGATGGATTTCTGGAAGGATGACTTGGAGAAGTCTGGGTGTTTGAGAAGGGAGATGAGTTCGTCGGCTTTGCGTGTGCTGAAGGAGGAAGCGATGGAGGAGATGCAGAGGACGAGTTGGTCGAGATGGGGGAGGTTGAGGAGAGGGGAGGAGGATTGGGACGAGTTATGGGGAGGTGGGTTTGAGGAGGAGACTGAACAGAGGGCGTGACTTGCCATGTGTTGTGCGTCTTGTGTTTGGAGGGAAAGGGAGGCCTGTTGGATGTAATAGGGTTCATCTTTGTCGAGGTGGACGTTGTCGAAGGGGCGATGTGAGGGAGTGGGAGGAGGAATTGTGGAGTGGTTTGGAACGGATCTTCGTCGCTTGGTCCTTGGAGGGACCTGGACGGGAGCGTTGGCGGAGGAAGAAGGGCGTTTGTCGGGGGTGAGTCGATGAGGGCACCTGCGTTGGTGACTCTGGAGAGAGAACGTGGTGCGGCCATAGAAGGTACAACGGAGATGGCAACAGGGTATCATGGCGGGGGAAGGAGAAGGGAGAAAGGGATGCTTGGAAAGAGAGAAGGGAGGGTGGTGGCGGAGTGGGATATCGGGGAGCGTAATATTATGACGCACGTAGATGAGGTGGTGCACGTGATGCAGAGCGTCTTTTCGTAGGGCGTCGGGTAGAGCATGCGATGCAGGGAGCAGGTCGGGCAACGGGTGATAGAAAGCCAAAGCTATTTGGTTATGTAAACGCTATGTATCTATTCTATCTATTCTATTTTGCTATTTGAAGGGGCACTCGCTCAGGACCAGTAAGATTTGGATTCCACGTGCACCTGAGAGTGTAGGTATTAGTGAAGTCTGGCGCTAGTTTTACCTCCAAAGAAACTGGGAAATGTCTAGTATACTGCTAGTCTTTTGTCCCAAACAAACTAGCTCTGTGCTATGTATGGAAGTATTTTGAGAAATTTGATTCATTCAAAATTGGGTTTGAAGAGTCGTTATTCGTTCATTTTAGTTCTTGGCCTTTTGAATGCCAAAATAGCATCTCGAAAACACCAACGCCGTATGGAGCCCAACAGGGGTGGAAATGTGAACGATGTCTTCTCCGCTATCCATGGATCCTCTGAATGTGTTCTGAGCACCGCAATAGAACGTGCGTGCTGGGAGATATGACGGCTGGGCGTCGGCAAGTTACATAGGATACAGACGTACATGGTCAACCCATGGCCACGTGTCAAATCCTTACTGAAAGTGAGCTTCCGTAGTGTGAACGCCTCGGTAATGTTAACTTTCCAGGTCGCCAAGATGCGCCACCTTTTGGTTCATATTATCGAGACTTTACTCTTTGCTATTCTGTGGGGAGTCAAATGATAGTATTCCATTCTTGAAAGAGACATTGTTCTTGTGATCACTAGGCCAATGCCCATACTTTCGGCGGGTTCTAAATTTCGATT
Organism: Gracilariopsis chorda; assembly: GCA_003194525.1. NCBI lineage: Eukaryota > Rhodophyta > Florideophyceae > Gracilariales > Gracilariaceae > Gracilariopsis > Gracilariopsis chorda. Next base: position 44,498 of record NBIV01000212.1, read on the forward strand.
TAGACTTGAGGTCTGTCAACTGCTAAGAATTCAAACGAGACTTGAAGTTTGGCAGCTGCTTGAGTTTTGAAGATCGGGAACTAGTGGTAAAAACCGATTTTGCAGAACGAGAAAGCAAACTGACAGTTGGCGTCGTCTTCTCGTACTGCCCTAGAACCGATGTAATCGAACTGTACGTAAAGTAAGTCATTTGTTGTAGATATAACATCAAAACTGTAGTACCGTCACTGTACGCGCGGTACCATTGGCGTAGATATTTTCTACGCCGCCGCCCAACAGTGGACAACCTCTCGAGAGAGGCCGTTGGCGTTTAATCTCCGCCGCGTGCCAGTTTGCTTCAGGCTTTAGTTTTATACCTCGAGCGCCGGCCCCTCGATGCCTCCCGTCCCCCGGGGCATCGAACTCACCCGATCACCCACAACAGGCCGACTCACCGAGCCTTTCGTAAATTTCACACAACCACCGCCGTTTTCCTTTCTTCTCGCTGAGCCCGAAGTCCAAACGCGCACCCGTCCAACCCTGGGCGACTACAGTGATCACTACTCCCCACAAGAGCGGTTGAAACAAGCAAGACCTGTAAGGACATTCGAAACCGTCGGAGCCCTCAAAGGTCACAATAGAAAGCACGTAGTCATCCTCCACATCGATACGCACAAGCCGAGGCATCACCGGAACGGCCAAAGTGGACCAATTCAGCATGGCTACACCGCAGCCCTTCCTTGCCCCTCTCGAAGCTGAGTCTATCCGCATATTCTTGCGTGCATATGATGCGTACTATGGCGAGCTCAAGTCGCGTGCAGCACTGGTGGTTCAAGAAGCCTCCCTGAGTCTTGAGCCAATCCGCCCCGTGGGTCTCGTCTACTGTGTAGACGCCAAGCAACTCGAGTCCGCCGTGGACCTCGGGATGATCGACGACGGCGTGGATGTCAAAGACCATTCAGACAACAAGCTACGCGCCTTGGGTGCAGTTTGAGGTTGTACTCCACGCAGAGGGCGAAGAACGACTCGATAGACTTGAGAAGTTCGTCGACTGTCGGCGCATGTAGGAGTATGTCATCGAGCCAAAACAGAATGTATGGCTCTAAGTCTTCGGGGATGATGCCAGCGATTGATGACTGCAGGTGGGTGACGGCGTTCGTCGTTCCGTGTAGGACACGCGTCGGAGTGAAGATCCCATCCGGCGTTATGAACGACTGACTCTCTTGAGACTCTTTGGACGTTTCCAGCTGCCAGTAGCTGTGTGAGAAGTCGAAGTTTGCGAAGTACTTCGACCGGCCCACTTTGGTCAGCTCGTGTTCCAGGTTCGGCATCGGGTAATGGTGCTTGATTTTGTATAAATTCACCTGCCGAATATTGGACGTGAACCTGAACTGTGGGCCCGGTTTGGGCATGAGAAGGGGTGCGCAAGCCCACTTGGATGTCGGTTTCGGGTACGCAAGGCCGTGACGGACGAGATCCTTGACGAACCTGGCTAGGAAGTCTCGTTGCTCCTTGGAGTACTTCCGAAGACGGACCGTAATGGGCTTGGCTTCGGGGGTGAGCTCAATCTTAAGCGGCGGGAGGCGCGCGGGCGGTCCCGATGAGAATGAAATGCGGAAGATGTCCACATGGCCTGCCAACAGTTTGGCAAGGCGCGGACGCTTGTCCTCCGCAAGGCTATTTTCGAAGGTGGCTTTTTATAAGTCGCCCACGGCGGCCTTGATGTCCTCATGCTGGTCCGAGTCGATGGGATACAGGAGGGATGGGTCCGGTAACGGTCCTCCTCCGCGCGTGCGCAGAAGTAGTTGACCTTCGGGCGGCCTGGGTTGACCGCGAGCGGGCTGTCCTCTTGGTCGTTGCTGACTCCGTTGAGTCGTGCGACCATAATGCGGCTGACGTTTGCACCCTTGATCGCTGGGAGAGATTCGGGGCTGCAGTCAGTCCCGTCGAGTGTCGCCACGCAGTCCTCGAGCAGGGTGCGTGTGTCCACACGGAGGTGGAGCAAGACCGGACGGCCGATCAGCAAGTCCTCACAGGCCACTGCGTCGACCGTGACAAGAAAGCGTATATTCTTGAGCGCGAGGCGACCAGAGTTGAGGTGCAGGACCGTCGCGGGCATGCACCACGCTCGTGAGAACGTGTACAGTCTCGGCTGCTTGTCCATCTTGGTCAAGGCGACTTCGAAGCTGACAGTGTCGATCACCTCGATCTTCCCGATGCCTTTGAGGACCACCCGTTCGGCCAAGGTTGTTCGACGCAATGTTCTCGTCGCTGCCGTCGTCGCAACGGCCGATTACGTCGAGGCTGACCTTGGTGTCCGATACGGTCATGATGTACAGTGTGATTCGTCGCCCATGTCGATCTTTGCCTTGTATTAGAGAGGGTGACCGACGCTCTGGGATGCGGATGAGGCTTCGTTACCGCCCGAGGAGACTTGACTTCTTGTCGACCGTGCTGGACCATCGCGTGCCCTGGATGTGGCCAGTTTGTCTTTGAAGTCTTTCTTCTCTTGTGCAGATGCATGCTCGCAGTCATCAAACCAATGCATTCGGTTCTTGCCCTCACAGGCCTTCGTCGGACAAGGAGATGGCAGAGGCCTCTTGTTGCCGTGGTCCTTTGAGGTCTTTGATGCGGGTTTGTTCTCCGGCTTTGTCTTTGAGCCGGTGTTTTTTCTGCTGCCACCCGATTCGGACTGACGGCCACGGGAATTCCCGTTGTCGAGTTTCTCGAAGGCCTCTGACAGGTCCAGGACATGCTTGAGGAAAGCCTTTAAGTCCTCCTTCAGATGCCTCTTCGATAACGAGATGTCTTGCTCAAGTCTGTTCTTGAGTTGTGCCGGCTTGAAGACTGACAGGACATGACGCACGGCTGCCTTTTGGTTATTTTCGGCAACCCACGCCATTCCGTGTTGACGCACACTTGTAGTCAAGGAAGAGCAACTTCATTCGACCGGTAGCGGACTTGACACTCATATCCATGCGCACATGTTTGAGAACCACGGCGCTTAGGTCCGACTCGGTCACGACAGTTGCCGAGTCGACGGCCCCCTTGTCGAGGAAGGCGCGTAGCTTGTTGTCCGAATGGTCTTTGACTTCCAAACCATCGTGGATCATCTCGAGGTCCACGGCGGACTCGAGTTGCTCGGCGTCTACAGAGTAGACGAGACCCACGGGGCGGATGGGCCCAAGACTCATGGAGGCTTCTTGAACAAACAGTGCTGCAGCCGACTTGAGCTCGCCATAGTACGCATCATATGCACGCAAGAATATGCGGATAGACTCAGCTTCGAGAAGGGCGAGGAAGGGCTGCGGTGTAGCCATGCTGACTTTGTCCACTTTGGCCGTTCCGGTGATGCTTCGGCTTTTGCGTATCGATGTGGAGGATGACTACGTGCTTTCTATTGTGACCTTTGAGGGCTCCGACGGTTTCGAATGTCCTTACAGGTCTTGCTTGTTTCAACCGCTCTTGTGGGGAGTAGTGATCACTGTAGTCGCCCAGGGTTGGACGGGTGCGCGTTTGGACTTCGGGCTCAGCGAGAAGAAAGGAAAACGGCGGTGGTTGTGTGAAATTTACGAAAGGCTCGGTGAGACGGCCTGTTGTGGGTGATCGGGTGAGTTCGATGCCCCGGGGGACGGGAGGCATCGAGGGGCCGGCGCTCGAGGTATAAAACTAAAGCCTGAAGCAGACGGGCACGCGGCGGAGATTAAACGCCAACGGTCTCTCTCTCGAGAGGTTATCCACTGTTGGGCGGCGGCGTAGAAAATATCTACGCCGATGGTACCGCACGTACAGTGAAGGTACCACAGTTTTGATGCTATATCTACAACAAATGACTTACTTTACGGACAGTTCGATTACATCGGTTCTAGGGCAGTACGAGAAGACGACGCCAACTGTCAGTTCGCTTTCTCGTTCTGCAAAATCGGTTTTTACCACTAGTTCCCGATCTTCAAAACTCAAGCAGCTGCCAAACTCCAAGCCTCGTTTGAATTCTTAGCAGTTGACAGACCTCAAGTCTAAATCGAAATTTAGAACCCGCCAAAAGTATGGGCATTGGCCTAGTGATCACAAGAACAATGTCTCTTTCAAGAATGGAATACTATCATTTGACTCCCCACAGAATAGCAAAGAGTAAAGTCTCGATAATATGAACCAAAAGGTGGCGCATCTTGGCGACCTGGAAAGTTAACATTACCGAGGCGTTCACACTACGGAAGCTCACTTTCAGTAAGGATTTGACACGTGGCCATGGGTTGACCATGTACGTCTGTATCCTATGCAACTTTCCGACGCCTAGCCGTCATATCTCCCAGCACGCACGTTCTATTGCGGTGCTCAGAACACATTCAGAGGATCCATGGATAGCGGAGAAGACATCGTTCACATTTCCACCCCTGTTGGGCTCCGTACGGCGTTGGTGTTTTCGGGATGCTATTTTGGCATTCAAAAGGCCAAGAATTAAAATGAACGAATAACGACTCTTCAAACCCAATTTTGAATGAATCAAATTTCTCAAAATACTTCCATACATAGCACAGAGCTAGTTTGTTTGGGACGAAAGACTAGCAGTATACTAGACATTTCCCAGTTTCTTTGGAGGTAAAACTAGCGCCAGACTTCACTAATACCTACACTCTCAGGTGCACGTGGAATCCAAATCTTACTGGTTCTGAGCGAGTGCCCCTTCAAATAGCAAAATAGAATAGATAGAATGGATAGAATAGATACATAGCGTTTACATAACCAAATAGCTTTGGCTTTCTATCACCCGTTGCCCGACCTGCTCCCTGCATCGCATGCTCTACCCGACGCCCTACGAAAAGACGCTCTGCATCACGTGCACCACCCTATCTACGTGCGTCATAATATTACGCTCCCCGATATCCCACTCCGCCACCACCCTCCCTTCTCTCTTTCCAAGCATCCCTTTCTCCCTTCTCCTTCCCCCGCCATGATACCCTGTTGCCATCTCCGTTGTACCTTCTATGGCCCCACCGCGTTCTCTCTCCAGAGTCACCAACGCAGGTGCCCTCATCGACTCTCCCCCGACAAACGCCCTTCTTCCTCCGCCAACGCTCCCGTCCAGTTCTCTCCCAGGACCAAGCGACGAAGATCCGTTCCAAACCACTCCACAATTCCTCCTCCCACTCCCTCACATCGCCCCTTCGACAACGTCCACCTCGACAAAGATGAACCCTATTACATTCAACAGGCCTCCCTTTCCCTCCAAACACAAGACGCACAACACATGGCAAGTCACGCCCTCTGTTCAGTCTCCTCCTCAAACCCACCTCCCCATAACTCGTCCCAATCCTCCTCCCCTCTCCTCAACCTCCCCCATCTCGACCAACTCGTCCTCTGCATCTCCTCCATCGCTTCCTCCTTCAGCACACGCAAAGCAGACGAACTCATCTCCCTTCTCAAACACCCAGACTTCTCCAAGTCATCCTTCCAGAAATCCATCTACTCTACAAAGACGTGCCTTGCACTCCAAGAACACCTCGTCAAGGGACGTATCAACTCCATCAGTTTTCTCCCTCTAACCATCTCCCACGAGCACAACTCCTTCTCCGCAACTCTCTTCCAAAAAGGTGCCATAGACGTCCTGAAGCAACAACTCGCTCTCGCACACTTCAACAACATCTTCTTACAACGCGTGTCCCAATCTTCACCTTACTCTTCTTCAACCCCCGCCTTCGCCCATCCTATGGCCGCAGCCTTCGGAAACAAAGTCGTTCCTGTCTTTAAACAGGCCATCACGCAGTGCCACATCAATGATATCGTCTGGCACACCCCCGAAACCACCGGTATGGAATCATTCGTCGGTCTCGTCTATTTATACTCTGATACGTCTGTAACCTCACTCAAAGGCTCCTCCATCACCTCGTACCCCCTTTACACCACCCTTCTCAACCTCTCCGACGCATTTCACCGAAATTGTGTCTCCCAAAACCTCACCCTACTCGGATACCTCCCAACTTTCTTCTCCCCCTCCTAGTCCCCCAGCGATGGATACTCCATCCCACATTCGTCCTCCAACATCCCACGCGAAACAAGAATTGCCCCCATTCAGCGCGCCATCCCCGCAATCTTCCGTTTCGAAGGTATCCACAGCGCTACCCTCGCTTCTCTACTCCCATTCCTAGCTAAAAAACGCGGGTCACCGTCATCGCAACCTTCATTCTCCAATTCTGCATGATGTAGTTCTCTCACCCTCTCCAACGCCACCCCAAGTATTTTCTCCACCGCAAGCCGAAGAGAATCCCCGTAAAACTAGAAAATAACAACTGCCTTCTTCCTCCACGCCCCATATCTATATCCAATGCTGTCAAAACACATCTGATCCACGCATCCAAACGAGCCAAATGCATCACTGTCCCATCAACGTACTCCATCTTTCCCTCCCTTTCCGTCTCCACCTCATATCCCATTAAATCTTCCAACACTTCCACCGCAGCCCCGTTCTTGAAGTACATGTCCTCTTCACTAAACTCCCTCAGCCGACCAGCAACCTGAAATCCAGGATACGTAAAATCCTTGATTGTTCTCATCCTCCAAGAAGATAAACTACCGCTCTTCGTCTCCCCATCCCCTTTGAACTTCGTCTTTGCTTCCTCTAACTGCTTCTTAAACTAAATGTCTAGCCCCGTCCCCTCTCGCGGTCTCACACGTCTGGCAATCAAGTCATATCCAAGCAACGAAAGCATTTTGTCCGATGCCGCACGCTTCCGAATCCCAATCACATCTCTCAAATTCTGCTTCATACGTTGTCTCAAACTCCTGTCCGCAGCAACCTCCCGCACGCATTGATCCTTGCTACCCGCTTCACTAATCGACTCCCATCTCTCCCCCTTAATCTCAACGCCAACCAAGTACTTCAATAGTTCATGACTTCCTCCTCGCGACGAAGGCGTGTACGACCTCATCTCAGACGCAATCTCAAACGGACATCGAGTTACAATCTCCTCTCCTCCCAAAACAAACACACTTCCCTCTTTTCCCTTCCCCAATACTTGGCATCGATTCTTCCAGTTCCTTTCCACACCCTCCGAAGTAAAACAAAGCTCCGATAACCCCACTTTCGCATAGTACAACAACCTATCATATACTACCCTGGCAAACCCATAAAAACCCTCTTGCACATCAACCACATACTTCCTACGCCCTCGCAATTCCTTTTCACCTTCAGATCCCTTTCTCTTCCCTTGTCTCACCTTCATCCCTTCCCGTAAGCTATCTATCAGCAAATTCTTCTCGCTCATCTCTTCGCTCATCCTCTTCAGTTCCTCTTGCGTCAGCTTTAGCGACATCTTTAGGCTGCAGTGGTCCCCTTTGATCTGTCCGAGTTCTGCCTTCAAATATATTGACCATCTCAACTAACGAAGATCAAGAAATCACACCGATGTCCTCATTCCCTGCATCTCCCAAAATATTGACAGGCAGCCGTCGCTCCTGAGCAGGCTCACTTGGCGACCGATGAACACTTCGTTTCCTCTCTCGCATCCCTCCCAGACTCTGCGGCGTTCTGCTTCCTCTATCACTTTCCAAGTTTTCAGCCATTTGCACCTTTCGCGTCCACACGAGTGTGCTTGTACGGTCTCCGCTTTTCGATGCTTCCTGTATTCCATACGTCGCTCTGACCACTTCTTCCACTTCTCGCGTTTCGTTTAAATTAGAGCGGCGTCCCACTCCTTTGTTTATCATATCTCTCGTCCATCTGTCCTTCACAATGTGATCATCTTCGTCCCCATCACTGTGTTCCGAAGACACATTTACCTCTCCTACATCTCGGTTTTCACTTGGGGCCCCACGTCTCTTCAGCGCACCTGCCTCTTCTATTTGTTTCCTTCCGGGCATATCTTCATCCTTATTTCGGTCTTCGACCGTCGCATTTCCTTTCAACCCTCCCTGATCTGTTACCTCTTTCGTTCTCCGAACAACCAACCCTTTTTTACCCTCCACTCTACCACCCGACATAGGCATAGATCGCTGTCGCCGAACCGAATCTCTCCCGCCTGCTATATGCGCATGGGCATCAGCCTTCAAATTCTTACTCGTCGTGCCCTCACTCGTCGTGCGCTCGGATCCGACGTTCTTTGCCCCACCTCTTCCCCCTCTCTTCGAAGCACCTTCTCCTGACCTCCTCCCCGATAATCCGCTCTTGTGAACAGATGATTTCGCTTTCCTTCCACTCGCGGTTCGCTCCTCAATAGCCTTTCGCCGCGTCTTAGCTGCACTCGCCGCACTACCTCTTCCTGGGCCTCGCTTCTTTCCCTTCTGCGCGACTCTTGGAGTCAAAGCTCTTGCGCATGTGGATGGTGACGCTCTGGGTGGGCGCACGCCGTGTGTTTTCCGGGAAAATCTCGCCACCCGATGCGCACAAAAATCTTTGCTTTTTGTGAAATCTTGAAAATACAATCCTCGGTGGTACCGAAAATGGACGTTTCTGTGTCACATCTATATCGCTTTGTATCCTCTATCCCTACTGAAAATTAATACTGTCCTAAGTTAGGACTAGACATCCGTTCACATAATAAACGACATCCTTTAGCCACGCTGTGGAGAAAGGTTTATAACAACAAACTAATCAATGACTGTCGTTCCATCCTCCACATTCAAATGGGTTTGCCAGTCGTAAACATCACCGTATCTGACGAAGAATTCTTCTCCTTGCTCTATGTCGGCTGTCGCCTCCATCTTAATAAGTTTGTAGTCCGTTATTCCCCCTGGTGTTCGTCCCACTCCCGGTGTCCGTTTCATTCGCACATTAGCTTCCCTCTTTTTCACGAGGCCATCCACCATGGCATCTAACTGTTTATCCCCTTCGACGTACTTTGGATCATTGATATACCCCGCAATACAAAAAGTGAAGGAACCACCCATAAAAGGGGGTTTGCTTGTTTTCCATGCCAATTCGTCAGCTGTTTTCGATGGGGAAGTGATTGGAACTGTTGACCGTAGACTTCTATCTCCACCGCATACTTCCGGAAGCGATCCTTCGTCACACCCATGACTCCCTCCCCGTAGGTCTTGTGCACTTCTTTCCCATTGGAAAGGTCATGATAAACCAACAACCCGTAGAAATAGCACACTACCTCGCCTGCAGCAATTCGACGAGTTGCAAACACTCCAACACTAGCCTTTTCGTGACGAATACTAGACTTGCCCACTCGCAACCCATATTGCACAGCCTTTATTGCCAGTAGAGACTTCATGTTCTCCAGATTCATTCTTCCCTGCAGCTCCCTCGGCCATCCATCCATAGCTTTCTTCCTTCCCAACTTCCCTAGAATTTCACTTTGCCACAAAGTGGAGAGAAAGTCGACGAGGTGTGGGGGAAGAATTTGGTACGGTGTAAATCCGGCGACAGCCCTTCATAACACGGTGTGCCTGCTTCTTCTCATTGGGAATGCAGAGGAAACACAATGGGCCATCTTTCGAAGCTCCTGGCTCTTCTCAATATCCGTGTGTCCTTCCCGTATTATGGAAGCGAAGCGAACAATAGCGGCATGTCTGGCGTGTTCAAAGCAAGCTTTGTCCGGTTCACACCCCACAAACTTCCGATGCTTGGGCAGTTCCATGCACGCCATCGCTGTCGAGAACGTTCCAGCAAACATGTCGACCACGAGGTCTCCTGGCTGACTGAACCTACAAATCAGCTCTTTCGACAGCGCCCTACAATTCTGTTCCGGTCGCACCCTCTTCCTCGTATACTTCCCATCCGGGTTTTTCACAGACCACATGAGCATCTCACTATTTGACATCGGCGGCACCTGATAAATGATTGCATGATACGCGGGGTATCGCGAAGCAACATAATTGAAGTTCTCATAGTTGACCATCCAGTGCTGTTGTGCATAAGTAACTCCAGAACGAACAGCATATACAGCGTATTCTGTCGTCTGGTGCAACCGGCAACTTCTTCTCCCAACGTTACTCGTCGTATTACCTAAAGACCGTACGAAATGGAGGGGCTGTTCGTAGACGACAAAGGAGTAACGCATCGTATCAGAGTCATCCATGTAGGTAACTTTCCGTAGCACATCCCGCCACAACGGTACCTGATCCCATGAGCAGAACTGTATAATATGTCCACCAGGACGTAGAAGCTTTGAAGACCTTCTCGCTGACCTGCTCATGCCCTTCTCTGTCAGAATATCGTGTTCGCTGTTCTCCAAACGACGCTCAGAACGAGTCCCGTATGGCGGATCGGAAAGCAGGAACTGTAACCTTCCTTCAATAGATAACTCGCTTTCGCCAGACTTGTTTTCGTCAACTTCGATGAGATTTTCGAACTTGCAGTTGTGAAGACGGAAGTTGCGGGTGTAGTGCAATACATTCCCGCGTACGGGCGATGGTGAAACTCATATCTGAGGTGTACTCGGTGCGAGCGATGAAGCGGGATGCATGAATTTTAGCCCCCGTTTACCGGGCTAATTAGCGGTCGGGTTACCCAGGGTGGTTATGGGAACATTCATATTTTGTGGTACTTGCCTGGCAAGGGTGGTGGACACGTGGCTACAGCCCCGGCCAGGAGGCCCAAAACGGCTACTTATTTTAGTATAGTTTAGGGGTTAATTTTACTTAGGCTAGTGCACTACCTACTGTACTGCACTGAGCTAGTACTTGAGCGTCGGCCGCACGGCGGCGAGCTCACCAAGAAAAGTAACAAGAGTTCGGCTCTGACTCTATTCGCCATGCGAAGTGTCTAACTCCTCGCGGAGGTACACCGCTTGCCCGATAGTTTCACCCGACTCGCACCACCGAGGAGACCGTGCTCGTCGTACCCAGTGGGTTGTGACCACTCGTGGTATTCGTTGTTGTCGTGTGACCGCCCGTACAGGCCCTATCTCCGCCCCAGTTTTGGGTATTGATATTACCGACGTGTGTCGTGAGACCGTGAGACCATCCCTTCCCCTCATATCCCCTAACCGCCGCGCGGTGCGTGTTCGTGTGTGTGTATCGGCACCCCCCTCCGGGGTCTGTTCCCGCTTTCTGCACGCCCCCGTCGGGTGGTCCCTTTCCCTCTTTTGTTCCACTGTTCGCAGGCTACTTCCGGACCAGCCGTGGTTCCGACCCGTTCTAACCCCTAAACCTCCGAGGTACATCCAGGCTCCCGACGGAGTTACACCCGTCATACGGGACACGGAGGGCTCTACCCAGCTGGGCCTACCTCTCCAAGAGAGCAAGGCTTCGAGCTGCCTTGGGTGCCTTTCCCACACCGGGATTGCACCACAGCGGGACATCTCCTTCTCACAATACTTGTAAGCTATCACATCATCCAAAGTCATAGGGTACGGTGGTGCACGAATCCCCGTGCCTTCGACATCATACGATAAGTTCTGCGACAAAGCTGTTGTCTGCAGTCCTTCAGTGGCCTTTGGTGCAGTACCACGTTCCGCAGTACCATTTTCCGCATCCTTTACCATCTCTATCTCTTCCACTTCTTCGAAATCACCCTGATCACCACCTTCCACACGCTCAGCACGTTCGTTCCCACCACCATCCATACCAGTTTCTACCGGCTCCATACTGATTTCAACGTCTTCTGCGGGCTCTGGTTTCACAGCTTGATGTACTTTGACATTGCTTCCATGCAATGCAATGAGCTTTAGAGGCTTTATGGTGTCTTGAACCGTAGTGACAAGAGATTCACTAAAGTTATCAAACCGCAGAGGGAAAAGTCTCGTTTTCGTGATGATGAACCTTTTGAGGGCATCTCATTTGTTTGGAGCAGAGATGTCGAACAGTTTCTCTTGTACCACCACATTAGAAAGGTCACCAAGATATTCTTTGGCACAAAGGCGAAGCGCTGTATCCACTGGGTCCGGCAGATTCCATGCCCATTTGGTAACGTTTTCTTCTACGGTGGTGACGTTCTTCTCCTTCACAAACTGTTTGGAACAATCTTTGTGTTAGAAGCCCATGGAGCGTTGTGCGATGGTGAAGACTACACTGATATAGTCGAGTCAAATGTAAGACAAGATCATAACCACAACGTTGGGAAACCCGAGGAATTGGGCGAAACAATCCCAAGCCCTGGTCACCAGCTGCACACCATACCCGACTCTCTGACTCTGGGTCATGTCTGAAAAACTCACTTTCGAGAACTTCTTAGCTGCCATGCCCCTTTTCCTCTTCCTACCACTTCCTTTCTTATCCACGGCATTCTGTTGCACCATAGACAACCCAATGACCATTTCACAGTCAGTGCAAGGATCCGTGTGGAAAGCGGAAGATTTCTTGGTTGCTCCCAGAACACGGGACTTGCAAAAGACAGATAGCAACACGTTACGGGGAACTCCTTTAAGCCCTTCCCTTTTACAATAAACCTCCCAAAAGTCCCTTACACGCCGGTCTTCTTCACTTTCCTTTACGTCCACCACTCTTTCCATAAGATAGAGTTGACGTGGAGGGCCTCTGAGGGACATGTTACGGAGCTCGGAGTCTGAATACGAGATTTAATCCGGTCCAATGAGAGCAACAAACATTTTCTTGGCAGAGTCATGAACGTTGCGACTTTGTCCCGCGAACTCCACAAAGTCGGTGTGCTTCAAACTTCTCGTCTCATCCACATTTTGCCTCGTCGCTGCGTAGTCATCACGAACTGCAAGATAAGCATCAATAAGCTCTTCTCCGGTTCCGTGCATCTTGAATGAACCCGTTTCCTTCGGATTATGTTTCTCTTCGTTTTGGGTCGAGGAACATGGTCCAAGGTGTCATGGTGATCCATCGTGAGCACGACCGAGCGCCAGGCATGAATTTTAATTAAAATTTCGCGTCCTGGCGCTCCATCGTGTTCGCGATGGAGCACCACGACACCTTGGACCATGGTCCTCGACCAAAAAATTATCAAATTCTTTTTGCAATGCAATTAATTGGGAGGGGAATTGCAGGGATGCTACGTTGACGACAATGGATGTCATGAAAACGATATATAGTGCTTACGTCCATCCCTTTGGAACCTAGCAGGCGTGATCACGGGAGCTTCAAAAGAAAGGGGTAAAACTGTTGGAGACGACCACTCCGGAGCTTTATTTAACAAGAAATAGTTGTTCTTCGGGTTCAATAGAAGTTTTCAATCGCCCAAACTGACGCAACGAATGCGGTTGCGAAGAATGCGCAAGACGCTTTTGACTTGGTTGCCACGGATAATATTTCTCTTCGTTTTGGGTCGAGGTCCGTGGTCCGAGGTGTCATGGTGCTCCATCGCGATAACGATGGAGCGCCAGGCATGAATTTTAATTAAAATTTCGCGTCCTGGCGCTCCATTGTAATTGCGATGGAGCGCCAGGCATGAATTTTAATTAACATTTCGCGTCCTGGCGCTCCATCGTAATCGCGATGGAGCACCACGACACCCCGGACCACAGACCTCAACCAAAAAATTAACAAATTCTTTTGCATTGCAAGTAGTTGGGAGGGGAATTGCAGGGATGCTACGTTGACGACAATGGATGTCATGAAAACGATATATAGTGCTTACGTTTATCTCTTGGGAACCAAGCGTACGTGATCACAGGAGCATTGGACGTCAGCGGGTGCCGAGAAAACGCAAGCGCGACCTTTGACGTACTCAGCCATATATCCCACTGGGAATAAGATAAACGCGCCATCACGGAAACGGGCTCCGAGAAACCCTGTTTCGCCAAAGAGACGTGTTATTGACATACCGACCACGCGAGGCAAAGCGAAGAGCCGGGGCGCCACCCGAACTGCCAGCCACACTGAGCCATCAATTGGGGGCAATACGGGTCAGGTTCGTAAGGGCGATGCGGAGGTCAATCTGTTCGTACGAGTTGGGAGTAGTGATGCGAAGGTGAAGATAGGAGAGGCGAAATTGCGCGGTGTGGGTGTTGCTGGGGGGCCGGGGACGAGACTCTGTCGTTCTCTACACAACCATCCCCTGTCCTCTACGCAGAGACCTGGAGAGGACTTGGTGGGTATGTTTAAGACAAATATTTCGTCACACCAAGATGAGAAGTACCCTTATGCTTTTGGAGGTCCCAAGGAACCGCCCGCAACTTTGAAGGAGATGGTTTCAGCGGGTTTATATGCATGGGACAGTGCGATGATGAGTGTCACAAATGAAGGCAAAGAGGGGAATGAGTCGGTTCCACCGCATTCAGGAGCAAATGTGAAGACTGTCCACAGATGTGAAGCTTCCAGGACCACTGCAAGACAAGTCAAGCGCCTTTCCGCTGTTGCTGGTACACCATCAAGCATTTTGGTAACCAAAGCGCCGGTGAAGAGCCTTGAACGCGGTGGAGAGGCTCCGGTGAAAACCCGTCAGAGCGGTGGAGGAACATCAGGTGCTCTCGCGGGCGGCTCTGGAAACCGAGGAGGCCCTGAAGTCGGAGCAAGCTTCGATGATGACGTCATAGAGGTGCACGTACTCTCCAGGAACGATCTTGATCCCGAGGAGAGGGTTTTATATGATGAATGTGATGCTGTTCCTTCGGAAGAGGTGGATAACAGTTTGGGTGTCTTAGACATTAATCGAGATGATTATGACCAGCACAATTGCATAATCGATATCCACAACATTCGATTTCCGAAGAACATGGTTCGTTCGAAGAATGAAAAACATTCTCGAGATACTTCGATCAAACTGAGGAACTTGGGATGGCTCCCTTCTCTTGGGTCGATTGCAGTGTCCCTGTTGGAGGATGTGTCGGTTCGTGATGCTATTGATGCGAGTGGGCGCTTGATTGTTCCTGTGGTTATGGTGGATGGCTTCCATCGAGTGATTGTTCTACTGGACCTCGAGCAGGATGGTGCGAAATGGGCACGGATTACTGCTGGTTTGAACGTCACGCTTTGGGAACGGAACGACGGCCGGAGAATGGCATTGAATGAGCTGTTGTGGTTGTGGAAGACGTTGAATGATTTGAGCTCCAATGTTCTGGTGATGTCCTTTGCAGATAAGATTCCCACTGCTGTTTCGTTTATTCGTAATGGCGTAGAGCAGGATGGGTATGAGTTGTCGAAGCTTAAACCAAGCCAAATCACGGGGGTGTTGTGGAGCAGTGAGATGAAGGGGAAAGAAGGGAAGATACGTCATTTCAATCGCCATTCTGGTCTTGCTCTGAAGTTTGCGCGTAATCCCGGTCTGTTAGAGTTCTTCGATGTGGTGTGGCAGGAGACACCTCAAATTGGAATCACTCATGTGTCTAGTGATATTCTGCTTGGAATATCAGGAGATAAGTTTTGTTTTACTATCCAATGTCTACAGGTGCATGTTCGAGTGAAGTCAGCGGCCACTGTAAAGATGGGACCGTTCGAGGATTTCCGAAAGTACTTCTTCGACTGCGCTTCTAGAACGTATTACATTTGCAGTGAGCTGGGGAGTTCCATGAAGGAGAAAAAAAAAGGACAGGAAGTGATGAATACCACGGTTACCATCGGCGATTCTGACCAGACTGTGTCAAAGTATATCATATCTCGTCTGGGGAAGTGGTATACGAAACGTAAATGCAGTTCACTGGAGTCCAGAGTGAGTAATAAGGTGAAAGAGGTTCGTAGGACGTTGTACAGCGCTTGTCGGGCATGCAGAGACAAAATGCTACTGCTGCTGCTCCCTCTGCGGCCGATTTGGACGTGATCGAGTTGCTTGTTCTGAATGAGGAAGCTGATCAGGAGCCTCTGAACGCTGACCCGGAGCCTCGAAGAAGTAAGCGAATCTCAAAGAAGCGTAAAGTGGAGGTCCTGGACGAAGATGAAGATGAAGAGTCAGTTGATTTCGAGCCACCAGTGAAGAGGCAGAGACCATCGAATCGTAAACCGACTGCACCTGATGTAAAGCGACTTGGCTTTGGTATCTCGCAGGAGGTGGTGGAGGTGCTGCGTAGTATGGAAAGGAGAGATTTGAAGAGGTGGTTGACAGCACAGGAGATCATTGTGCTCGAGTCAAGCGAGGATGAAGCTCAAGAGGACTTTGTGGATGATGAGGAAGACGAGGCAGAGGAGCAGCAAACCGCAGGCAGCTTTGACGATAAGAATCCTGACAAGCTTCCAGCTGGCTTAAGTACGCCAGGAGAGCTGGCTATGGGAATGGACATGTCTTGGGTGGACCTGATACACTCGTTGCCGAGTGAGTGGCCTGCAAGTGGAAATGCAGTGAAGTATTCCCATCCATGGATGCAGAGGATAAATCTGAGGAAGCACCATCGGGCGGAGTGCCTATCACCTCATGACTTCCGAATGGTTCATCATGCTGTGTACTGGCGTGCGTCACGCAACATGCACAAAGAGATGGGTACTACGACACGTGCAGTGCTGGGCGTGAAGATGGGTTCGTGAAAAGGAGGTTGGAGGAGAAGGACGAAGAAAGATTGGAGGTTAAAAGTCGATTAAAGAGGAGGCATGGAAAGAGGTAAGAGGGAGAAGAAGGCTAGTGATGTTTAGGAGTGTCGTTGAGGCTGTTAGGACGACGGAATGGGTGGTATTGGAATCTGATGCGCGGTGCGTCGGGTGTGTGAGAACGGAGAGAGCTGCCCAGATGAGTTCCTGAGGATGAGTTGGAAGTCAAACTAGGGCAGTATGAAGTTTGAAATGCAAAAGATGGAAATAAAAATGTTAGTTTTGGTTGGGTGCTCGAAATGGCGCTGGCCGCTGCGAGGCCAGCGCCATTTCGAGATCTGTATCTAGCTTTTAGTGGAGAATGAACTTGCTCCAAACTTGAAACTAGCGATGCACAGTGCAGGCTAGGCAAGGCTCTGTAAGATATGGAAGTGTGAATTCCAAAAAATTTCTTTTTTAATTGGCAAGCGCCAGAAACTAGCAGAATCTATCATTTTCGTAAAATTTTTGAGCTTTTGCCTAAGAAACTTGCGATCTAGCACCTCTATCTAGCATTCCGATAACACCGACGCATGGATCTGGGAAACGTCAGGTTCTCCTCTGTGGTATACTGCTCGTTTGACGGCTATCCAGGACATCTGAGGGTTTTCCAGACCTAATATAAGCTTGCAGTGCAGGGTTCGGGGCGGCCGCCATACCGTACCTCTTGGGGCCATAAAGCACACTTCGGTGTGTGAGTAGAGGCAGACCAGTCCTTATAAACGGCCGTGGGTTAAAAATCAAACGGCTTGAAACGCGGCTGGGACCACTTCGCCCGTCATAATCCAACTGGATTGTGTTGGGACTCCCTGTCCTGTGCACGACTGCATCGTGCTCATTGCTTTCACAAATCAGTTGTTCGACGAACATAATGCAGCACCCCTCGATCTCTTTCTTGGTAAGCGCTTCAATTTTCCTTCAGCGACGACTGTGCAACCTGATAATGGATAGAACCCGCAGTCTGACATCGCCAGTACTATGGTTTCCGAGTTTGCATATCAGTGTGCGCCTAATGGAGTACCGCCCCATAACTTAGACCTGAAGATCTGTGTGCAAGGTATGGTACCTTGGAACGTGCTGCATCCTACTGTGGTCGACGGAAAGCTGTTGGTAGTCGTACATGTTGGTCAGTTCACGATGCAGGTGGCTCAACTCCACGAAAACGGAGAGGTGCTGGAACAACAGCTCCTACATCGTATCGACGTGGAGTTTCCTTCCGCAGGCATTTGCATGATTCGAATGCAGTTCCCAATTCGTCTCGCGTTTGCAGCTATCGTTTACAAAGGACAGAGAAAGACCTTGGACGGCCTGGTTGTGGATGTGCGATCCAACTTCTTCTGCGTCGGTCCGTTGTATGTCGCATTGTCGCGCGTTCGAAGGGATGACCATGTGCTGCTCCTGCATGACTCGCAGCTTATATCCACGAATGTGCACACAATTCATCCCATGTCTGTGGCCATCGCCAACCCAGTGCTGCCTGAAGCCATTCAGTTCTGCATCTTTCCACAACCGTAATCATATTTCTTTCGTTCTTCACTCATTGAATTGAACTACTTGCTTTTCTGATTTTGCGCTTTCCACCTCTCTTTTCTTCCCACCGCTGCTTATCAATCCTTTACCGTAGCGTGCAGCGCTGCCCACCGCCGAAAGGCGCTCTTTCTTATAACAAAAACCCAGTTTTAAGCATTTACATGCGTATTAGGGGGGTGTTCGTGATTGAATGGAGGCGGTGCGCCGATAAACCACCCTGTATGCCCCTCTAAGCACACGAAAAACTGCCATTTGGCGCAAAGACTCCTTACCATTAAAAAACTTCAGCAGCAGCAGCAGCAAAGCTGGTTGCTTAGTGGCTGGCACTCCCATAATGACTGCAGTACCAGCCAGTTACAGAAAGCCATGTGTCGCGCTTTGTCCTCATTGGCTGGAACTGCAGTCAATTTAAGCACCTACACACAAACCCCTACGGCTCCAGCAACTCTAGGCTCCGCGGCGCCCAAGGTTCTATGAGCGCTATTGCGAGCGTAGGCGAGCGAAGTGCTCGGAAAGCCTCCAAAGGCTAGTAAATCAACAAAACTACAAAAACATGACGCGGCGCGCAGTGCCACCCGGGGCCGAAGGCTGTTTCTACTTGTCTCTGCACTTTATAGATTTGGAAGTGGATGATGCCGTAGTTATTGACTGAACGGAGGCATTGCCCCAATAAGCACGCGTGCACGCCCCTTTCAGCGCCTGCAAAAACCTCTCTTTTTGCAGCTCCTCCCTTCCATTCAAAACATTCACCACCACCACCAGCAACGGCAACGGCATCAGCAGCAGCAAATCTCAAAGCTTATTGGCTGCCGGTGTACGTTGACTGCTGCTGCTTTACGTTGACTGCTGCTGCTGCTCAGTGGCTGGCACTACAGCAGTGCCAGCCATTCCGCTGTGCTCTGGCTGGCACTGTAGTCATTATGGCAGTGCCAGCCAATTACAGTCCACTATACCGTACACAGAATAATGCATTGCTAGCCAATAACCAACGCGCGGGCGCTCAATTGCAACTCCATTCCATATTATCTCTTAGCGCTGCAGAACTCATTGGTTTGCAGGCCGTTTGCGAGCAATAGCGAGCAGAAACGCCCTCCAGATTACTTGAAGCCACCCTCATTCAGCGGTGCGCAGCATCTTCCGTATCTGAAGGCCGCTTCCTTTTGTCTCACCACCCCTCAAACTTTAATGATTTGCTGGAAGCTGAGGGGCGTGTTGTTGATTTACGGAAGGCGTTGCGCCAAAAGATCCCCTTGCACGCGCCATTCAGTGCATGCAATTTCCACTTTGGCGCAACGCCTCCTTGCCAATGAAAAAATTAATCAGCAGCAGTGGAAGCAAAGCTCGAAGCTTATTGGCTGCCTGGCTGCTGCTACATGTTGACTGCTGCTGCTGCTCACTGGCTTGCAATACAGTGAATGACTGCAGTGTCATCCAATCGCAATCAAGTGCACTTAGATCGCCACGTTTCTGTCTAAAGCAACTCAAATTTAAGGTTGTGCTTATACTACATCTTCGGGTCCAAAAACCAATGTTTGGATCTGGCGCAGCATGCAGAACTTTCACTGCTGTGGAAAGCCAAAGAGGGATCCGAAGGCATATCTCAACATTTCTCGTACTATAATGATTTGCTTCTCAACTGAGAGGGCGTTGTTGATTGACAGGAGGCTTTGGGTCAAAAACTACCATTACACCACCTTCAGCCCATTAAAAGGATTCAGCAGTAGCAGCAAAGCTCAAAGCTAATTGGCTGCTGCAATATATTAAATATCTATGCTGCTCAGTGTCTGGCACTACAGCAGTGCCCGCCACAGCGCTGCAAACTGGCTGGCACTGCAGTCAATTTGGCAGTGCGAGCAAATTAAAATTTTCTGTACTGTACACAGACTACTGCAGTGCCAGCCACTCGCCAACGCGCGCCCGGTCAATTTAAGTCTTCCATACTTTCTCTCACCGCCGCGGCCCTCATTGGTTTGCAGGCCATTTGCAAGCAATAGCCAGCAAAAAGGGGCTGCAGATCCCCCCAAGTCACCCCATTCAGCGGCATGCAGTGCAGCCCATGGGCGAAGGCCCCTTCTACTTGTCTCTCCATTTTATAGATTTATTGACGTATAAAGAGATATTAGTTGATTGAAAGGAGGCTTTATGCCAATAAACACGTGTGCACGCCCCTTTGAGCGCGTGCAAAAACCTCTCTCGGTGCCACGCATTCCTTCCATTCAAAACATTCACCAGCCGCAACAGCAGAAGCAAAAATCAAGGCTTATTGGCTGTGCTTTATGTTGAATGCTGCTGCTGCTGAGTGGTTGGCACTGCCGCACTGCTTCCCATCCTACAGCACATTGGATGGCACTGAAGTCATTTTGGCAGTGCCCGCTGATTACAATCCACTGTACTCTACATACGCAACTACAGTGCCAGCCTCTCATTAACGCACGGGCGCTCAATTGCAACTCTATTCCATAGTCACTCTTGGTGCAGCGGCCCTAATTGGTTTACTGGCAATTTGCGAGCGACAGCGAACAGAAACCTCCCCCAAAGTGGGCCTCATTCAGCGGCGCGCAGCACAGCCCATGGCCGAAGCCCTCTTCTACTTGTCTCTACTCTTAACTATATTTTTATGTATGAAAGGGCTGTTCGTGACTAATTGGAGGCGTTGCACCAATAAAGCGCCTTACATGTCCTCTTATGCCCATGAAAAACACCCATTTGGCGCAACGCCTCCTTACGATTTAAAAGAATCAGCAGCAGCACCAGCAGCAGCAAAGCGTACAATTCATTTGTTGCTACTACATTTTGATTGCCTGCTTGCTGCTGAGTGGCTGGCAGCTCAAAATGACTACAGCACCAGCCACTCAGAGCGGACAGGTTTTGCTACAAGGCTTACGTGATCATTCGCTCTTTAGTGCCGCTGCGCATTGCCTTGGATATGTTAGTGAAGTGTCACTTAAAGACACTCTCGGCGCTGCGGCCCTGATTGGTATGCAGTCCATTTGCTCTCTAACGCTTGCAAACGGCCTGCAGATCCTCCAAAGTCACCCCAATTCAGCGGCGCGCAGCACCGCCCGTGGTTGAAGCTCACTTCTACTTGTTTGAGAGCTTTTAAGAATTTCAGTGGGGCCGAATAGCATGTATGATGTCAGTTGAGCGAAACTGGTTTGCAAATTTTGGGTTTAACAGCGTAAAAGTTTTGAGGCTAAGAGCAAGTCTACCAGTTGTCTCTGATATAGACACGCGTCCTGAAAATAACACTGAGTTTTGCAACCAAAAAAATGCGCAATTCTACCATTCTACCAGACGAGCACTGTATATCGTGCCTGCACGACTCCGAGCACAAGCCCCCTTGACCAATCAGGTCATTTGAGGTGTGCTTGATCGTTTCTACTCCACTTGATCGTTAATTCGCCTATCTCACAGGTAGAGTCCCTTTCAGTCATGACTACCCAACGTAGCAACCTAATGCATATATACATGCGAAATCGAACAGCAGCAGTTGCTACAGCTCTAGGAGCAACTTCAGTTATTCACAAACGAACTTCATCAAAGTCAAAAGGTAGAGTAACAGGTTCCAAAAATATTGAACGTGGGCAGAGCACTTAGAATACCGATTACCTTGGTTATAGCCTTATCTACTCTTTGCGTTCCTTCAGACGTCGTTTTTCAATTCCAAAGATTACGTTCTTGAAGCATGTAGAAGATCTAACTTTCTAATTTCCCACAGGTATGGAAACAAAAGAAGAACGCAGCTGGGAAGAAAGGCATTCTTCCTTAAATAAAGATTCTAGCCTGTTTACGAATACTGGGAACTGCTAGATCCTTTGATGATCTAGATGATGGGTGTCGAATGGGTGCAGAGACCATCATAACTTACTTTTACCATTTTTGTTCTTGTTTTCTACAGCTTTGCGGAGAGAGATATTTCAACAGACTAACAAAGAAAAGAACTACAGGAAATCTCGTACACGTATAGTGAACAGGGCTTTGAAGGATGCATTGGATGTATTTACGGGTGCAAGAAATAACGTGGAAGAACTGCCTTGGTTCATTGAGAGGACAGTACCACAATACAAAGGAGAGAAAGCTGGCCACAATTGCTGTCGAAGCATACAAAGATAGAGATCTTTACGTGTCGCATTGGTTCGCGTGTAGGTGCGGCACAAACAATGACAAAACGCTGTTGGAAGTATCACCTTTATTCAATTCGATCTTGAACGGTATGTATGATATAAAACTTCTTACTGACTACAGATTGCATCGGCGTGCGCCAATCACGCGCCTGGGATATTTTTTTGTGAATGGGATTTGTCCTCGATGGACAATATGTGCGCGGCTAGTTCATTCTCTGGCAAACAGGAAGGAGAAGCAGTATAAAAAAATCCAAGAAGCATTAAGAAAGAACATAGAGAGCGCATTCGGTGTTATACAGGCAAGAGTTGAGGTAATGAGAAAAGAATCTTTTCTATGGTATAAGAAAAATGTGGCCAAGGTAAGTAAGGTTTGTGTGATAATACACTATATGTTGGTTCCAATGAATCAAGAGAGACTTTTTGCCGAGGATTTGCAAACTGAAGCACAGGGAGCAAACATCATCACAGAGCTTTATGAAGAACAGGCTACTGGTCTAAATGAAAGAAGGGAAGAAAGAACTCAACAAGAAGAGGAAGCAGAGGCGACAGTCATGGTGGATGACAGATTCGACATGGAGGCCCTTCTCATAAAAGAGAGCATCTTGATGTCATCACTTGGATTCAATGCCCTATGCAAGGAACTAGTTAATTGTGTAGAAGAAAATGGACGCAGATAGAGGAAGTTAACAAAGATTTACTTAGTTCTATAATTGTAGTTTATAGGAGTAAAGGGAACCTCTCCGAGTAGATTACCTGAGAGGTTTCCCGCTGTGTTTTCTGTGTGCCCATACGAGTGGCGGGCCGGACGTATACCGCGCCACTGGCCACTTGAGATAACCTTTGGGTCACCTGCCACCCCTCCTGCATCGATTGGATGTGGTAAGACTTGGCACGGCATGCCCGTGGCGTTTCTACGGTTTTGCTGACCTTCTTCACACACACCACGCTGCCCATGCGAAGCACACAACTGGAATCGTAAGTTGCTGGCAATACTTTGCTTCAGCCCTGCAAAATGGAACATGGTAACCCACCTGGTAGACATCACAACACGCAGGTATTCATGGAAAAGAACAAGAAAGTCTGTCATCCAATCATGCGCCAATTCACACATGGTTCCGTGAAGAAGCAATATCTCTGCCTCGTCGACGGCCACCTCTCACAACAACCGAAAGAAGAAGTTTTAGAGTTTATGTAAACTCAGCGAGGTTCGAACTCATGTTTATTTGCTCGCATGTGACCTGACGACCACTGAGCTGCTGTTATGACTCAATTGTCGTCTTTTACAAGTACTTATAGTTCAAAGACCACCTGGTTGGCCATGTTTCAAGTTCGAAATTTGAAATGTGGTGCCATGCGGATCAGATTTCAATTCTTTTTAATTTTGCGTGCCGTCGCACTGACCTCATATGAGTTCAGCGCACCGGTCCGATAAACACTTGCGAACGATACATCATGGTGCCTGTACCAATGATGTGGAAACTTTTTGGTGTGCGAAATTGTTCGCCAGCCATGAAAACTACGTTTCTTGAGTCTGCGCGTAGCGGGTATTTAAGACATAGGCTACTGCAAGCGCACCACCTCCGCAAGAAGCGAAGGTTGTAAATGAAGTATATCCTATGGCTAAATACACTCCAAAGGATTCCTTATTACTCAGTAGATACTCTATGTTTTCCTCTACATGTTCTTCATCTTTAGCTTCCAGGGTTCTTTCCGTGCTATTGGGAACGTCTTTCATATACGTCTTCACCATTTGTTGCCTGCGTCACATGAAATCTTCCATGATTTCTTTGAACCCTGAAGGGCTCCGTTCCAGAAGCTTGAGCAGCTCTACATCCTTCACCTCGTGCCTTTCTATCTCCGACCGTTCTTTTTCTTGTTTCAAGATCTGGTTTCATTACACTAGAATCTGTTGTATTCCCCGCAGAGTATTCGATACCCTCGACTTTTCTTTTGCAGTCTTTTCTACTTTGCGTCATTTGAATCTCTTTGGGCGGATTTATTCGTCGCTTGAAATCGAACCGTTTTGTTGGTCCTTCTTAATTTCTACAGTAGCACAAATATTTTTGTCTGCTACAAGACTAGAATGTGAAGTTTCATCAGCGCGCTTCCTGTTCACAGCATCAATTTCCGTCTTTGTGATTTGTTTTGATGAGATTGATTTCGATTTTTACCTAATTCCCTCGTCTGAGTATGTATCATGATTGGAGGGATAATAAACAGTAGAGACCTACTTGTAGGGCGCTGCATAAAGAATAATTCCTTCCTTCTCTTTCATTGCTGCACGTTTATGGTTTTTTTTTTACAATATACTCCAGAAGATCATCGTTTGGACCTGATATTTTTACTGATCTCAAGTTTTCTTTTGGCAGCCAGAAAGTGCAGAGTTTCTCTAAAAAATCTGTTTGAAGTGCTCCTTAACGACGAAAAGCTTCAATTTATTTTGTATTTTCTCTTACATATATCTTCTAATCTATTAAACATCGTGTTGGTACGCTGATCTTTAGCAGATCGCATAATCTATGCTTTGGCCAAGAAGAAGGTTTGTTCGTAGGAAAGCGCTTTTTCTCTGCCGTTGCGTTTTTCTGCTTTATGTTCATGTGGTTTGATATCTAAGCTGATTTTGTTACCGCTTAGAGCCGCATATACTTGTCTGCAAATATTTGGTTCCTACGTCTGAGAGTTGTTGGTTGTAGTTGAGTGTCAAAGCTCTTATTGGAATTCAATAGAACAAATTCGTTTTCAGTATTGTTCAAAATCTGCGAGGGATCCTTTTAAGGCGTTGCGCAAGATAAAACTGTTGCTAAAATCATCGCTGCGCTGGGGGGATTGAAAAAACCACACGAGAAAGTAAAATGTGGTAAGAGCTACATTGTCCGAGGGATGCTGGAAACACAACAGGTGACTTCTTGGACGCGGAAAGAGAGTGGGAGGAACTGCTGCCCAGTTGCGCGAGGTTTTTTTCCCCGCGCGTTCTACGCACCAAAAGCGTGGTTAATATAGAACCAAAGCGCTCATTGGTCGACGGAGTGGTGAATGATCATTGAAATTTGGAAGCACGGTTGCCATTGTTATTTGTATATTCGCCGCGTATTGAAATCAGAACAGCAATCACACTGTCGATATGGCAACGACAAATGACATTAACAACGCTCATAGGGATGCAAGACGCGCCTCAGTGGCGATATTTTAGGTTTTTTTGAGATATAGCTCTCTGGTAGACTTGCTCTAATACCATACAAAATTAGTATGGTGAAGATTGATAGCAACTATGAAGATGATGGGCACGGTACGTGCACTGTTCAAAAGAAGGCAGCGTCTGCTGGGGTTCGGATTGCAGCACTAGCGTCAAGCTGTAGAAGTGTGGGTTGAGGTGGCACGCTGATGTACAACTGTTTACAATGTAGTAGTGGTAGGCATAGTTTGGGCGGCAGCTGTTTCGGTGGGAGAAAAGAGTGACGGGAAAGTGTGCAAAATATGGGCATGTGCAGAATTATAGGCGTTGAGAAGGATAAGATGCTCAAAGGTGTACGGCAGTTTTGAGCACATTATGACGAAGCTTCAACTGCGTAAGATGCGTAAGTTATTTGGGCATAGTGTTGTGACGAGTGCAGAGGCGAGTTGTGTTAAATGGGAGGCAGTGTAAAGCTGTTTACTGAATTGTTGCAGGTCGGAAACTGATTTTGCTGAGGCGTACGGTGACTACACGTAGTGGTAGGTTGTTTTCGGAGTGGGGCAGATACATGTTGTGTGCAAGTTAGGTTTATATATTGGTTATTTGTTTGAGCAATGGTGAAGATGTATGTGTTCCAAAAAAAGGAATTTGATGAAGTTTGCAACTGGTGGTCGGGTCGCAAAAAGTGGGCACTTGCTGGAGAAGTTAGGAGGCGCGGTGTTGGTAGCGATAGGGCGAGATGTGTGGGTGGTGGATTGGCACAACTCGCAAGCATGTGGATGTGAAGTAAGGAGTTTGAGACATGATGCATAAGGGCACGTGATGAGGAGCACGTATCGTTATCGTGCATGCTGTGCGCGCTGCAGTGCTGATTGTAGTAAGGTGGAATGAATGAGCACAAATGGGGGACAGTGGTATGATGAAGCGAAAAGTGGGTAGTGTTTCTGCACGTGTATGCAGGTGCACGAGAGTGTATGTATACATGACGGGCGCGTTATGGATTGGTAAGGGGGGGGTGTTAAACGGACGGGAGAGGATGTGCATGGTGCGAAAGGTGCTACGTGGTTGTTGCGGAAAGCGAGGCGGGTGGCAATGCCGAATTGGGACGCGACGGGGTGGAGGGCGGTGTGCTTGTTGTGTATGGATTGGGGGGAAGATTTAGGTATGGCGGTGGTGGGTGACGTTGAATGCATACAGCAAGGCGGGATGGAACGGGGTGTGTGTGTGTGTGTGAGTGTGTGTGTGAGGGGGTTTGGCGAACGGACATGGAGCGGCAGCGATACGAAGCGGGTAGGGGCTGAAGGCGTTGATGGATTGCAGGGCGGGTGGGAAGGAGGGAGAAGCGGGGGAGTAGGGGCGGTTGGGGGGTGTTTGAACGGGCAAGAAGGAGCGAAGGAGCGAGTAAGGCTTAAAGGCTGCGTTCGTAAAGCTATCGATAGCGGCCGTGGAAAAAGTGCGCAACGGCAACATACAGGCTGGACACACACAGCAGGGGCGCGGGTTGGGGCAGCGTGACACGGAGTGCGAAGGCGGGTCGGCACACGGCGGCGGCGGCGCGGTGGCGCTGTGGCGCAGCTAGGGCTTGCGCGCGCTGCTGGCGACAGTGCGCGCCGCTTGGCAAGCGCGGCCAATCAGCGCGGCGCGAAACAAATCGCGCCCATGGCATGGGAGGAGCACTTGAGCGCGTCCAATGGCGCGCCTCGGCGCGGCTCCGTCGCGCGCGAGCACATCGCCCGTCGTGCCTCGCGTACTCCCGACGTGTCAGCGCCGCTGCTTCCACGCCGCCGCCGCCCCGCTATCAATCTGCAACTGCTTCCTTCGGTAACGCAGATTCTTTTTGGCCGCCCACGAATGGCCCACCGCGCGTATCTCGCCGTCAGTTGGCCGTGCTCCGCACCTGCGCGCGCTGCCATGCAAATCTACCGCCATGTATTCTATCCGCGTTTGCTCACAACCGCTCCCCTCCCCCCCAAACTTCATTTCGTCAACGTCACCACCCATCACAACACGTTATTTGTGCTCTCACCCCACTCCGCCCCTGCATGCCACCGCCAACAAAAAGTAACAAAAAGCTTCCACCAAAACACAACCTCACTTCCACCGCCCCCCCCCTTTGTTTATTAACCACCGCCCATTCGTCACATCCGTCCCCAAAAAATCTGCCATCTCCACCGTATCTGCCCCCACCCCCCCCCCCCATTCCGTTCAACGTTCGCATGTAAGGCTCGCTCACACACTCGCTGCAGCAGCTCCGTGCCGTTTCGTACCCGCAACTGCACCCCCCGTCGACCCCGCCCCCGCCTACCAAAACTTTAACCGCCCCCTCGATTACAGTATTCTTTCCCCGCATCGCCTCCCCGCTCTACTGTACATTGGCGTAACTTAGGGCCTCCTGCATCTGCTGTACCTACGGTACCTCCCCCTCCACATTCCTCCCAACGCGCTTGACGCTTCGTCCCACTTTTTCGCCGCCCCGACAAGCCCAATTCCATGTTCTGTTCGAAACAGCTATTCCCGAAAAACACAAACCTCCTTCCACCCATCGTTCCGGAACAAAAGTGCTCTCCGACGGGCGTGCCCCAGTTCGCGCTGTCAGGCGAGGGGAAAGCCATGCGCACCTCACACAATTCCAAGTCGCTGTCTCCTCCCCTGCCCACAGAAGCGCGTCTGCTCCACGCAACTGCGCCCCTTGGAGTGCTCAATACGTACACCGTCAAGTCGCCATTTGCCCCACCCGCCAGCGCATCCCACCATCGAGCGCCTACCATTGGTCGCCGTGCAGCTCGCTGTTTTGTGTCCGCCTGCCATCAAATAGCGCGTCTTTCCTCCTCCCAACCCGCGCACCCGCCCGGGAGGGGGGCTGTGTCACACCCCCTTCGCATGCGCGCGCCACGCGTGTTGTCCGCTGCCACTGCACTGCACAGCGTGGCCCATCGTGCATTCCTGTGCCACTTTGCTGCACCGCCTCCCCGACAACACAACGCACACACACGCAGCTCCCATTTGCTCCCGTACTCCTCTAGCCTACATATATGATACCCTTGCACACCAAAAATCCAACCACACGGCCCGCCCCCACCGATGTGGCACTGCCCCTGTGTAACTTTAGCAGCCCCTACACATGCACTCATGCACCCGCATTTTAAAGAGAACCAAAAGTGGTGTCCTTGTCAAGCGAAGGTTTTACCTGCGTCTTACTGGTACGTACGCGTAACATAGGGTGTGTTACGGTTGCGCCTTGTTTTTTTTTTTTTGCCCGTGGCAGGAGGGGGAGGAGAGCGCTTGGCACGCCAGGGGGGGTAGGAAACCGTATCGTAGCACCCTCCCTTGGAGCGCCCGCAGAGGGGGCGTTGTGCTTGTTGCACCTGGCTAGGGCTTTGGTGTCGCTCTGGCGTTGCCATTTTTGGGCTGGCTTGTGGCTTGTGGCAGCGAACCCTACCCCCCCCCCTTGGACACTGCCTTTTTGGGGGCTATGGCGTTCTCTCTTACTCTTTGGTACCATGCTGCTTGCTGTTTCCCATGCGTGTACTCATCTCAACAGCGCTGTGGGTAAATACCCACTTGCTGTAGTCGCACAGCCGCCTTGCCTTGGCTTGTCGAGTGCTCCGAGCATCATATGCTTGCACACGCAACGATAGCCTGAAGCGTATTCTTCTTTCCGGAACAACGCTATCAGTGTGGCCCAATGCACACCCTACCGCCTTGGTCCACCACGTCCAGTTCATGGCAGCAAAACTGCAAGGTGCATCACAGCCGGCGCTCTTAGGGAGAGGGTACTTCACGAGTAATAAATATGTACAAGGTATAAGCTGTTTTTTTTTTTTTTTTCGTTTTATTTTTGTGTTGACAAACTGCAAAAAGAATGCGTAAGGGTACAGTACATTGTAGAGAGGGCCGTTTTTGTTCTCAAACACAACACACGGCCGCGCCATCGGCGCTGCGGCGGACGCTGCGAGACAAACAGGACGAATGGCGCGCACATCCGCAAATCAAAGGCTAGTCATTAGTGATCAAAGTGAACAGTAAGCAAACACGGCATGTATCTTTCTTGCCAACGTAAATTGGCCTCCTCAATGCAAGCGCACGGCTTTTTTGAGTGAGCTTTTGTGCAGCACATGTAAAGATTCCAAACACGACGCCGCGCGTGAAAGCTGCGCGTGGAGACGACGCAAGCAGGGAACAAGAAGAGTAGCAGCGATTGGGGCGCGGCCGTCTAGCGCGCAACAAACGGGCACGGTTGCATGAGTGCCGGTCGGCACTTCTCGGCTAGAAACTTGGCCAGGTCCAGTTCCATGGAGGACCATTTTGCTCGGTCTGACGCCCTTCTCTTCCCGGGCACCTTGACGACGGCGATGGGCGAGGTGCGATGCACACCGCTTGCGGACAGGTGTCTGAGCATGTTGTACTTCTTGGCGAAACGTCGATTGCAGCCTTTGAACGGGCACGCAAAGTCCTTGCGATGCTCGTGACGGGTGGCAATGTGTTTGGATAGATTGCCCTTGTTGGAGCTGGTCTGGGTGCAGTTGGGGTACGGGCAGGGGAACAACTTCTTGGCTGGGGATTTGGGAGATGCCGGTTTGGCTGTACGCGTCACTGTTGTGGGCGATAGTGTGTGCGACAGTGTGGGCGACAGTGTGGGCGACAGTGACGGGTAGTACGACAGCGGCTCGGCCGGAAGCGGCCGGCTCAGCATGTACTGCTGGGGGGCTGGTTGCAACATGGATGGGGGAGGGATCTCGCGGGAGAGCAGCGAGGTGGCGGGAGGAAGCCACATGGAAACCATTTGTAGGGTGTGGGGAGAGAGGGTGGTGAGGAGCGATGTGGGCCGTTAAGCGGAGACGGGAAGGAGGCGGTGAGGCAAGGATGGGGGTACAAGACGTGTTGAGAACGGGTAGGGTGGAGGTGGTGGAGGGGGGGGGGGGGGAGCAAGAATGGGATGGTGGGAGGCGGTGCAGTAGAGAGTTTAAGAAGGGGGTGGGAGGGAGTTGGAGCACAAGGAAGCGGAGGAGGAGGGATGAGCGAGTGGGGATGGGAAAGCGAAGCACGCGTGTAGCGCGTGTGGAGGAGGGCGGGGGGGGGCGTTGGTTGGCGGGAGGGGCGTGGCTGGCTGTTGCGTTTTTCGTTTGGGCGATTGTCACGAAGGGCACGTGCACGAGGCTGAGTGCGGTGCTCACCAGGCGGCTGCTGCGTTGGCGGCGGCGCGCACTTTCCGTAAGTGGTCACGTGGGCGCCGGCGTGACAGGGCGACGGCGCTGCGCGCGGCGCGCACGCGGTGGAACAGCGCCGCCGATGGCCGTTGGCGATGGGGCGCCGGTTGGCACGCGCCGCCCACACGCCGCCATGGCGCAGATCGCGGCGAGATACGGCGCGCGCCGTCCGCGCGCGCCGTTTCCACTCGCCGCCGCCGTGTACTTTCCACCCGCCCCACGCGCCGCCGCCGCTCGCGACAGCCGCGTCGCGCAGTGCCGCACTGTGACAGCGCCTTACGCATGGCCCACGCCGCTTTGGCCAACTCATCAGCACCGCCCACGCGTGCCACCAGTGCCCGTCCCCCCCATTCCTGCGCGCCCTTTCACACCTGCGCCCACTTTCCACCCCAATGAGCACTCGTAGCACCGCACAATTCGTCAGCATTCCGCCTGCAACATCCAAGTAAAAAAAAAAACTAAAAACTAAAAACTAACTAAAAACAAAAAATCGCACACCACCACCAACCACACACCCCTTGACATCCTGTCGCTTTATACACCCGCCTTCCGTGCCATCGCCTTCCCCGGTCAAGTTCGCCCGTAAACTCTTTCTCTTACCCAACCACAAGGCACGGAGAAAACACATTCCGTGTGTCAGCACATTTCTCCACCCTGTCCAACATCATTCTCTTGTGCTCTTTTTTGCGGTCTATCGTGTTTTCCGAGTCCCTCAAATGCGCAGCCGGATATGTATCACTTCTCGTTAACCGTTCGTTTCGCCGTCCTTCCGCCTCCTCGTCTCTCATCCTTTTGCCGATAACTTGCCCGCCGCATCCGTTGCCTTCCAAGTCCACACTGCTCCGTCCGGTCTTGCCACCTCCGCATTGTCTCCGACACGTAGCCGCAGTGCCCGCCAACAGCCTTGATTCACTTTCTCACTCCCCATGCCACACACACCGCAAACAATCTTCACCTCTCCTACCACGTCCTACCACGCTAACGATTCATCAACGGAGGCGCATGTCCTGCACGCCCACATTCTGCATAATAGCGCTTATTAACCCTCTCAGGGTTACCCGCACAACCATACCAGTAGCCCCATGCGCTTGCGCCGCGTCGTAGTAGTCTGCTAGTCCCGACGCTTGCTTCTTTGCTTCTTTGCTTCTTTGCCTCTGCGCAACCTTTAGTAACACCGTTACCCCTCACACAGATTACGCCCCTGCTTCGCCCCAACGCTACAGGTACCATTGTTACCATTCTATCCCCCCTATAGCATAGCCTTTCTCACAACCGCTCAAACTCACACACACGCCCTCACGCACACAATTGTCGCATATCTGCTTCAACAACCCCCCATATGCATCCCGTTTCGTAACGTTTGGACAAGCATTTCCATCTCTATCCCATCAGTGATCCCCAATTTCCAAAAGCTCTTAACCACCTTAAGCCTTTCAGGTACAAAACGCTTTATTGCTGTGACAAGTCGCTCAGAGCGGCGCGAGAAGGGCGCGTGCGCAGAGAGCCAAACACTATTGAGCCAACCAGTCAGCCACTAGAAACATCACTCTAGTCCCTTGGTTGCGACGCCCATTGTCGCCACCTGTGCTCTATTTGTTCATTGTTCTACGCCACTGTGAGCTCCTGTCAGCTCATGAAATCACTCGTAGCTTAAATCCACGTTACACATTTGTAGCGAGAGGGGCGACAATCAAAGCTTAGATACAACATCGACACCATACATAATCACATAACAACTCTAAAGCGGTTTAGGAAGACGGAACAATTGTACACCCTTAACACATCCCTGTCATCAACAGCAGTTCAATAACAGCGAGCAAGCACTAACAAACTGCCACAAATACTACGTCACAGTTCAAATACTATATCTAACCAAAATCTGGCGCAGACCCACGCGATGGTGGAAGTTATTAGCATAGAGTGGCACGTTCTTGCGGTTACGTAGCATGCATGCTTGAGTGAACACATTGCATCATCGTAATGACGCAGTTGCACCTGCAGTTACGGACAGTATGTCTGTAAATAGTCGCGACGGCGGTGAAAAATTCAAATGCAAAGCAATACCAACTAAACGCAGCCATCAACTGCCAAAAGTGTGAGGATAAATCTCCTCTCACCGTCCTTGTCAGACGGTGAGGAAGAGGGCGATGTAGTGGACCTTCTCACCATCCCTGAGGATTGTGCGATGGCGGCTTAAAATGGCACTTTTCGGTACGAGCATGTTAGGACTCTAATTACCAAGAAAGGCGACTAGCGTCTTTCTCTCTAAGTATAAAAAGGAAGGGACAGAGCTCAGCCGTTGCCTCTCGTATGTCAGCTAACCCGTTTTTCATCATCAACTTTACGTCCCTAAGCAAAGAAACCTTCTTCTTTTAGCCTTCTCTAGCTATTACTACACGTCGCCGCTTTTTCTAACCTATTATTTCACGACAAAACGTCTTAGTGAAATCACCATCTTCATCGCAAACGCTGCAGTAAACAGACTTCCCTTGCACAATACTTCCGTTTTGCTCTTAAGCGTTTTGAGCGCTTTCTGGACGGCTAAAAAAGGCAAAACCAAATCAAAACAACAAAGTCGTTAAACAAAAATCACAGTGGCAGACGCATGGACCAAATAAATTGCACCAAACGGGATCCGTAAATGGCACAAAAGACTCCACCGGTGGGAATTTATGTGCTTTCGAAAAGTATTGCTGGAAACACGGCCACCAAGATTCAATGTGCAGATTTTTTACACTGGAAAGAGGCAACTAGCATAGTTTCTCTAACAAGCCGACGGTGTACAACTCCTGCTCTTACAAAACAAATCATTCTGTTGCAGTCTTCTGCATTGTGCGCGGTGAAGGCAAGGACGAAAGGGGAGCGAGGGTGGTATCTACAAGACCGTCTTCTCGGTCGCTGCCTCTCTCTGGGCAGACGGTAGGCCGTCGAACCTCTTTATTTGGTCCAGTACGCTCGCTTCGGGTGTTCCTTCCATCGGCGGAGGTACAAGGGAGCAGTGCGAGCTCCAGCGGCTGTGTTTAGAAGGACAGACTGTCACACATTCAGGAATTGGAGGCTCTAGCAGACCAAAAAATGAAGTCCGGATCTTTGAAAATCAATCAAGTTTATGACACAAGGACTGGTGCAACGTTTGGGGAATAACGAAGTCCTGTCACAAATGAAAACGGCAAGGTTCCAAAGAAAACAATTGAGCAACACAATGAATCAGAAATTTGGGATGGCCGCAAAAAACAAAAAGTGAACTCGGGCAACATCAAATCGTTCATAATGTTGCAAAACAAGATAGCATCAGCCCTGGGCACCAGTCTAGATTTAGTAAGGGATTCTACATCCTCAAAACTTTTTGAACAGAATTTAGTTGCAATTTCATGTAATGATCTTTATCAAAACAAGCAGTAAAAATGCCACATAGAAACAGGTGTAGTCTATAGAACAATGCATATGCGCATGCCCTCTAAACGTGATACCACATGAATGATTGGGAGAATCCAGGAGTTGACAAATGGAGAGAGGGACAGACTTGCATCCAATCAGGCGTCGCAAAAAACCACTTCACTGGCTGCAAGTTTATCGTTCTGCAGCGGGATTCTGGTACCCGCTGCAGAACAACAAAC
This sequence comes from Gracilariopsis chorda, assembly GCA_003194525.1. NCBI lineage: Eukaryota > Rhodophyta > Florideophyceae > Gracilariales > Gracilariaceae > Gracilariopsis > Gracilariopsis chorda. The sequence goes on from NBIV01000212.1 coordinate 78,468, forward strand.
GCTGATATTGAGTAATTCACAGGCAACCAACTCTCCTTTTACGAATATCAGACCCTACCCATGTCCACCTAGCTACCGTTTCCTCCGCTGATCCACATTACTAACCTCGATAACATGCACTGCGATATCTTACGGGATGAACCCTGACACAAAACTGTTTGTTGTGCTCTTTCTCCTTGATAGTATGTGGTGAAATATGTGGTGCAATGCCCCAAAGGGGAAAAACACCGAAAGACGTTCGGGATCTTCCTCTCACGAGGTGAACCCAGTTGGGTAGAGCCCTCCCAGAGGTGTCACGGCGAAGCCGGTTTGTAAGACCAGGGACACCTGTCGCGACTCGCGCAGGGAGGGGAAGGCGAAGAATCGGTATCCGCATGAGCGGGGTGTGATCCTCAGTAGAGGTATGTTTCCACGTAAGTGGGGGCGTGTGAGCGGATGCGCACACGAGGGCCGCGGATAGCGGGAGGTGCTACCCTAAAAAGGGGAAAAAGGAAGGGCGAAGAGGAGAAAGAGAGGACGATGTGAGTCGCGAGAGCGACGAACGGACACGGCGATGCTGGTAACAATATCCCTATACAGGGCGAAACACCAATGCAATTGGAACAATTATACTCCCAGTGATGGGTCCCTTTAGATGTGCAAGGGGGTTAGATGTCCCGTGGTTTACGGCGTTTCCCTCCGAGGAGAAGTAGAGTATGCGCGCAAGCGGCAACAACTAGAGCCAATTCCCCAGGTTGCGGTCCCTTGTTGGGGAAGGTTTACTGGTGCGACGGCAATGCGCCGTCGCACTAAGTACTAGCTTCCCAGAAATGGGTGTGAAAATAATAAATAATATTAACTAAAATATTCCACATTTCGTGGCAACATCCACTACTGTGGCCAACCGCCAATTGACCCAAAACCGTGTCCCACGTGTCCATATCCACCATAGTGGGGCGTAATTCATATACACACTACACAACCGATAATATCGGGAAAGCGTTCAAGTACCCAGAATCCCTGCCTGAGGGCGTTGCACTTCATATCCCCCCATAAGACGGGAAAACGACCGCGGACGCGGAGGATTCCCAGACGAAAATGGGTGATAAAAGCGCGTGCTTTGTCTCCGATTCTCCGGTAAATCCCTCTGCACCAGAGTCATCAAGCACACAAATGACAACAACAGCCACCCTCCAAAAGGGAAAAATGAACGACGACAACAATATCAACAACCACAGCCAACCTCCGAGACTTCTCGGGCGATACACCACCGGTTTCCGGTCAGCTCCCCTGCCTCAGGGCGATCGAAATCCGGTACAACCGGGGAATATGGGTGCTGCAGCCGACCATCCCTTCGCACTACCACCTTCGGTGGTGTCCTCCGGAACCACTCTGGTGTCCAACTGGCCAACCTACAACACCCTGGTGGGGCTCAACCCGATGAATCGGAATCACGCATCGCGCCTGCGCCTTGCCCCGTGGTTTCACCCGGTCGCTGTCTTCAATGAGGGATTGGTCACCGCTTATGCGGATGGTTCAGACACCCTTCAGGGGGATCTGTCCAGAGCAGTCACCACATCGTGGGATTGGCGTCACCGGATTGCGGTTCCGCGTCACCACCTCGGAAGAAACTCGGGCGAGACCGTCACTGGGGCACAGACCGCGTTGACGCGCATGGCGTATCAACGGCAGAGCCGGGCTCCATTCGATGTCCCGGTCCCACCGGAGTTTGGCTTCGAGGTTAGCTACTTCCGCACTCGCGGGGAGATTGGGTACGGCGAGAACCTGTTCCGCCTCGAGACCCTCGCTTGGAGGAATTTCCCCACAGCGCGGCAAGGAGCCCTTTGCTGGGAGCGACCGATTATTCCGGCGGAGTTCAGGTACCTTCCCCGGCAATACCGGTCCAACTTTCCCCAAAACTTCATCCGCTACGAGCGGCGTTGGCGATCCCGATTCGGGTATTTTATCCCGTATCAGAACGTGGAGATAGAGCGGATTGCGCCGCCTCACCGACTAGGTCGGTATGTAGCACTCCCCGAGTGGTGGCGCTTCCATGAAGCCTGCCGGGGTGCTACATAGAACTCCCGCCGGTACTTACGTACCTCGGTTGGCTGCTCATGCAGGATCCCCGGTCGGGGTTGTGGTCCGTAGTGGTTACGGAGTGGGCGGCCCGCGCTGCGGCTTATATCCTCAACGAGGCGTACGACCAGTATCGTCTCTGGTTCCTTCAACCGCGTGTGCGGGCGGCGATCCGAAACCTGGATCTTCGCATCCCCCTTGGGGGCCAGGCCAACAATGAAGAGGTCCTCCAATTACTTGGGTACATAGACAGCGTTAGCTGGAGTGAGGTCCCGCTGGAGCAAAGCGGTCGTCTGGATGGCGGTAGCGGTAACACCGGTGGTCCGGGACTCGGTAGAAACACCGCCCTTGCGGGGGATTTTATCTACTTCGACCCCTGGGAGTTCCGGGAAATTTCCTCCGAGGAGGCGCGCGAGCTTTGCGACACGCCCCGGCATGTGCCGGAAGACCACCCGGTGGGGTACGTCGATTCCGACGACTACTACCGCGCATACGGCGGGGATGACCCAATGGTCGATAACGAACCGGAAGAACCCGGGGAGATGGACGTAGAGGAAACCGGCGCTAGCGCGGAAGCTTTCCCAGAGGGGGCATCTCCGGCCGAGCCGACTGCTGACCCTTCGGCGGCAACTGCCGGACCTTCTATCCCCAGCGGGGTGACGGCGAATGAAAACGAAATCATCGCACGTTTCCTCCGGGGTGCCGGTCTTAGCGCTGCCGAGGTATCGGGGGATGTCACCACCATGGCGGACGCGTTGGCCTACCGCCTTGCTCGGGGTTACGCCCAGGACGATGGGGGTGAGTGAAACCTCTGGTCCAGTTTCCTGGTTCTTCTTTCCCTGGCTATGCCAGTTAGTGTAGTGTAGTATTGTGGGGAGCTAGCTGCTCCCTTGAATAAACTTTCCCGTTTAGAACGTTGCTTCTCGGTTGAGTTCCCCGTCTTCGACGGACTTTGCCTTGTTATCCTTTCCTTTCGCTCCCCGCTCGCGCGGCAACGTTACCCAACTTGCGCATTAACCAGCGTGGCTGGGGCTGCAGTTCCCGTTTGACGGTGGTATCGCAGGACCTGCGACCGTGGGAGGTGTTCGATTGGCTCCCACGTATCCCCACTGGGGTCATACCCGTACCAGCGGACGCAGTATTGTAGAATACCATCCTGGTCCCAGGTGTGTCCGACAAGTCGGTCTACTACGAACTCTCGTTCGTAGACCTGCCGGCCGTGCCGGGTGGTGGTTGTAATCCCTGGCGAGGGTTGCTCGCAGTGCGGTATAATGTCCCTTAGCAGGGTGTTCGGCGATAACTCTGACGTTGCCGTGCGCTGTCCTAGTGGCCGCTGCTCATGCGGGAAAATATCCCTCAAGAGGGTGTGTGGGGTCACGTTTTTCACCGGCAAGTCGTTCCCCAGAGGGGTGTCGTTGTTCCCGTCTTCACGGTAGGCCGGGCGAACCGCCAGTCGGCGGGGGACTTGGGCTCCGCCTTCGCGGTTGAGCTCACGAACCGCGAGTTTCCGGGAAGATGACCGCTCCTGCGGGATCGGAATTTCCACAATCCCCTGGGGGGTCCCGTGCGACACGGTGATTGGGTGGCAAACCGCCTCCCTGGCAGGCGCACGAGCGCTTTGCACCATACGTTCCGGCGATGCCGTGGTGTCCCCGGCTACTGACGGGTTGCCTGGGGCTAACTCCGGTACACCGGTATTTTGGTCAAAATTCCCCTCTGGGGGGTGCCGGGCAGGTGCCGATGACACCCTTTTCAGGGGAATTGCCGCTAAGCGCAGTGCACCATCTCCCTGAGGAGGAGGAGCGTCCGGTACGACCGGTTTCGAGCGTGCGATAGCGCACGTTATTCCCGAGTTCCTCGGTTCTTCGCCGCAGCGATGCGGGGGTTGGCGCAAATTATTCCCCGTAGCGGGGGATTTGATTCCGTCAACGACGAAAGGCGTTTCCGGTGCTTGCGAGCCAGGGCTTAAAGCTTCGACTGCAGCTTGGCCGCCTTTTTTTCCCAAGAGGGGTGTGTGTATTCCCCTGTGAGGCCGGCGTATCTGGGCGCCCCTTCTCCGCAGGGTGCGGGTCTGATCGACCTGATTGAACCGCTTCCGCGGGGACTTCCGCCAACGGCGGCTTCGAGGCATCGGGCGATTGCCTTTCCGCTGCTGCGGTATTGGAGTGAGGCTTCTCGTTTTCCCGTGACAAACGGTGTATTTGCCGCTTTTGCGGGGCCTGCGCGTCTGGTTCCTGTTGCACAGCACTGCCTGGGAACGGGGGATTAGTGTCGCGTGACATACTCCGTGCTCCACGGTCAGTGTTCCGTATGTTACGGTGTGTTTCCCGTTGCGACGGCGATATCGTTCCTCGAAAACGAGTGTTCTCCTCCCCCTCCTTAGACGGAGCGGCGGGATAAGGGATAACATTCCCCGCCTGGCGGGTATAGATGCGCGCCAGTGGGGCACACGTGGTAGGGGCGGGCGCTGAGGGGCCCGAATTACCCGGCTGAGCCGGTGAGTCCGACAGAGTCGGTAGGTCTGAGAGTCCTCGGCTGGGGTGTGGTAGTACCGTAGGTCTAGTACTCCCGGATTGTTCCGGTGTTGCAGAGTCCGTAGAAACGGGGTTGCCTGGATCCAAGACTACCTCTGACGAGGGAGGAGGGGCAAGGACAACACGATCACGGGAAATCCGTTCGTGCGTGTCCCCCATCTCTACGACGACAGTGTCGGTGTTAACAGAGATGACCTTGAAGGGTCCATCCGCCACAGGCGAGAGTTTGTGAGGCTTCTCCCGTTCCGGGTTGTAGTATTCCTTCCTGATGAAGACGTAGTTATTTGCCCGAATCGGGGACGGTTTTCCTCGCAAGCGAGCGTCAAAATCCCGCTTGTAAGCGGCTTGGGCCCGTGCCATAGACTTCCGCACAGCGGGGACCAGCTTGGAAAGCCATTGCTTCCATTGCTGCCGGTAGATACCCACAGATGGGAAATGTCCAAGGTAGCATGGGGTTCCAGCGCCACGGGCGGGGGTGTTCTAGATAGAACTAACTCGAATGGCGAAACTCCGGTAGTCCGGTGTACCTGCGTATTGTACGCGTAGGTTACCGCACCAGCGTAGAGATCCCAATTCGTTGGGTGGTCAGCGATGTAGGAACGTAACGCCGCGAGTAACGTCCGGTTAAACCGTGCAACTTTCCCATTACACTGGGGGTGGTAGGTATTCGTGAACAAGTTCTTGACATCCAGGATGCGACAAACATCCTGGAAGAACTTGCTCACGAACTGCTTCCCGTTGTCAGAGAGCACCTCTACAGGGGGACCGTAGACAAAAATCCAGTGCGTCACCAGAGCCTGGGCCACCGTGAGAGCGGTTATCCTCCGAAGAGGGACAGTCCGTACCAGCTTAGAAAAGCGGTCGGTAATGACAAGTAGAAACTTGTTTCCACGTTTCGTGGTGAGTAATGGTCCGAGAATATCGATCGCGATAAAGTCGAGCGGCGCCCTTGCGGGGAATAGTTTCATCTTCTTCGCATTTTTGCGGAGTTCGACGCGATTCTTCGCGCATTCGCTACAAAACCGCACAGTTGCGTAGCAATCCACCGCCATTGCGGGCCAATAGAAATCCCTTCGCAGGGTTAGGTAGAGTTTCCTCCCACCTGGGTGACCTCCAATGGGGGCGTAGTGTGATAGATGTAACACTCGCAATTGCAGGGAATGTGGTACCACAATCTGTGGGCGGGCTTCGACCTTTCTTACGAGGTAGCCTTTGTCGTTTACCCCGAAAGGGAGATCTTCACCACCGTTGATACGGGCACGAATTCTCGTACAGAATGAGTCGCCGAATTGTTCTCGGATCATTTCTTCCGGTGATACCGGTACAAAGTTTCCCGGTAACGGGTTCTCAGATTTATCTCGCGATGCGAGTAGTTCGTCAAAATCAGCATCCTCGTCCCAGGTTTCTGGCCTAGCCTCGGCGGCATGTTCCAGATCATCCGGGTCTATAGCCATGTAACATGGGACTTCATCATCCTCCGTTGGGAGTGCTTCCCCACTTGTGGGTAACCGCGAAAGAGCGTCGGCTTGGGTGTTCTGCGCGCCCTTTTTATAAATGACTTGAAAGTCATATTCCGCCAGGCGGAGTCTCCAGCGCATGAGGCGTCCCGACGGGTCGGAGATATTCATCAACCACCTCAATGAGGAAGGATCCGTGTACACGGTGAAGTGAATTCCCATAAGGTAGGGGCGCAGAGTGGTCGTCGCCCATACGACCGCGAGGCACTCTTTCTCCGATACGGAGTAGTTCCGCTCATGAACATTGAGCGAACGTGACCAATAACCAATTAGATGTCGTTCCCCCTCGGGGGGGTTTGAAAAAGAGCACACCCGACTTGGTAGTCGCTCGAGTCCGTATCTACGGAGTATGGAAACCCAAGTTTTGGGAGATGTATGATTGGTGCTGATGTGACAGCCTCCTTTAAGGAGTTCAAGGCTTCCGATTGCTCGGGCGTAAATGTTCCCAGTTTTGGGGGGTTCCCCTTTCGCAACAACGCGTTCAGGGGCGCTGCAGTATCCGAAAAGTTCGGGATAAACCGTCGATAGACGTTGACCAGTCCCAGAAAGGAGCGCAGTTCCGTTTGAGTACGGGGTTCTTTCGCCTCAATGAGGGATTTGACTCGAGCTTTCTCGATCGCTAACCGTCCAGGACGGATAATGTGACCCAGATACTTCACAGTATCTGTGAAAAACTCGCATTTCCTCAACTTGAGGGTAATTCCCGCATCGCGGAGTACGGTGAGCACGTCTCAGACGTGAGTGAGATGGTCGTCCAACGAGTTGGAGAAGATGATAATATCATCAAGGTAGACCAGACAACTCCACCACTTACAGCGGTTGAGTAGAATATCTACTGCACGCTGAAAGGTGGCGGGGGCGTTGGTTAACCCAAATGGCATCCGCTTGACGCGGTACGTTCCTGCATGGCAGGTGAATGCGGTTTTGTCGCGATCCTCCTGTCTGACAGGTACTTGCCAATATCCCCAATTGGCATCAAGGGCCGTGAACACGGTGGCGTCTCCAACGGAGTCAATTCACTCGTCCATACGAGGGATGGGGTACGTGTCCCTAACAGTCACGGCATTGAGCCGGCGTTAATCGACACAGAACCTCCAGGTTCCGTTGGCCTTTAAAGCCACTACAACTGGGGATGCCCAGGGTGATTGAGCGGGCTCAATCACAGCTGCGCGGAGCATTTTTTCCACTTGGGACTGCTCCTCTTCCCGAGCTTTCGGACCTGCCCTGTAAGGGGGTTGTGCAACCGGTCGCGCACCGGGGATTAAATCGATCCGGTGTTCCGTTGCATTAATCTCGCCAAGCGAGCCATCCCACATTGTGGTGAATTCCCGTAACATAGTACGGAGTTTGTCGCGGTGCGACTCTGGCACGTGGCTGAACTCCAGCGCTTCAAGTGCTTTCCGGATCAATCCGGTCATTGCTCGATGGGGCATTGTCCTGTGGAACAGGTGTGGTTCGCAATTCCCAGTTACTCGGTATGTTCGACGCTGAAGTAGCGGTTTCCTCCCCTCCTTAGACTTGACGTCTTCGGACGGCGGGGCGAACTCCTCAGAAGAGGTGGTAACTCCGAGTAAATCGGCGGCTGTCATCTTCGTTGGCAGCATTCCCATAGGATGGGGGGTTACACTCCCAATTACTTGGTGTTTGACCAGATACTGGGGGTGTTTGCCAAGGTTGGCAACCAATATCCGGAAAGGAACATCCGGGGAAATGGAGACAATTCCATTAGCCAGCGCCAGCTGGGATTTCTCGTACAACGAGGCGAGGGGTTGTATAACCCGAAGACCGTGTTGACGGGAATTTACCTGCACCCAGACTTGGGACTCAGCCGGTATAGAAACCGAGGCAGCGACGCGGAGCTTGGTGGACTCGCGGGACGCGGGCGGTGGTTCCTGCACAGCAGGGAGCGGAACTTGTTTCCGAGAGGACCGCTTTAGCGGGCGGCGAACAATCGGAACCGACGATCCGTCGTCAAGTTGTACACGCCTGAGGCGGGGCCTGATTGCCTCGAGAAATCTGTCGCAGTAATCACATCCCAGTATGACTGGTGCTGCCAATGAACGGCAAACGATGAAGTACAACTTCACCACAGAGGTACCAAGTCTCACGACGAGGTCCACTGTGCCCACCGTTTGTAACGGATTGTTGTTCGTATCCAAAATGTCGGGGACCGCGTCAGAGCGGATACGCGACCGCACAAGTGGGGGTAACAATGATTCCACAACAAAGTTGGGGCCTGCACCTGTATCCAGGACGGTGATAAACCTCACCATAAACTGGGGGTCAAGGCCAAGGTCGGCATAGACCTTATAATTGCGCTTGGCCAAGACCAAGACTCTACCGGGAAGCCGGGGATTTTTACTCCGTATCCACGGGCGACGCAACACACCGAGGTGCGCAGAGTCCGCGTCAGTGGTGTCTTTCCTCGAGAGGACTTTCACCGGGGAGCGAGGCAAGGACGCCTCGGGCGCCAACAGCCTCGTTCTTGAGGACGACTCTCCCAAAGGGGAGACTCCCTCAGTTAGTTTTCCGCCTTCGGCGGTGGGTTGGTTTCCTCGACAACGAGTGCTTCATCCCGTTGACGGGGGTTTCTATCCGCATAAGCGGGGGTTGCAACGGAAGGTTGCGTGATCTTCCGAATCGGGGTGTATGAAGCTTGCCGCGCACGCGGGGTCTGTGGCAGGGAGGTAGGAAGCCGTCGGGATGGAACGTTTCTCCTCTGGAGTGAGGGCCTCATAATTTGCCACCACCTTGGCCATATCCTTCAGTGAACAAATACACTGAGGTGAGGTATGGCCATGGGTATAGCACAGGTGGAATATGAGAGCCAACACCGCGACACGCGGATTATTATTCCGAGTATCGGAGAAGCGAACCGCAGGGCGGGTGTCAGTCCATCCAGGCCGTTGATAACGGGATTGACCGTTTGAAAACGGGAGTCGTTGGGGTTGAATCCGACTGTTACCACTGTACAAAACGGGGTCTTCCGTTCCCGTATCACGGGTCATCTCCGTCGTTGACGGCAAATCACTGGTGGGTATCGACACACCATCCCCTGCACTAAATGCACGGTATCAAATCCCTGTCCAGGGTTCCCATCCGCGGTGAGCGGGAGAGCGGAAGCTTCGCTTTCCAGCAACAACGCCTTGGCGGATTTAGACCGATTGTTCGGAGTTCTTGCACGAAGTGCATCCCCTTCCGCTCGAGCGTGTTGGACCAGCTCGAGGTAGGTTATCCTCCGCTTGTCCTCCCGATAACGGGTAACTAAACTCCGGATTGCCGGGTCAAGACCATCGATGAACATGGTACTGCGCTCCCCAGCGGGGTATACGTTACCACATCTGTGGAAAGCCTTGTTAAGGCGCACCGAGTAATCGGTGTAGGTCTCTCCAGCACGCTGGCGTGTATCTCGCAAAGCGAGGATAGCCTGCTGAATAGCGGTGTTGGTGGCGTAGGAGCGCAGAAGATACTGCACAGCCTCCGGCCAGCAAGTAACTCCTCTCTCGGAGGCACGAGAAGATGCTCTGACAGAGGTGTATTGGTCCTCCGCCACTCCCCATAAGAAATACGGTAAAGCCAAATAGGCTCGTCCCTCATTCATACCGAGGATATCGGCCTCCGCTACAAAGCGGGATAGGAAATCCAGTACTAGGACTGGGTCCTCTCCAGTTAAATACTGGTTGCGGAGCGAGAGCTGCATTCGCTTATTGCATTCTCGCACCTTTCCCGTACCACGGGGCGTGCGTCCAAGTGACGAGTCTTCGAGCCGGTAGTACCGGTATGATAAAAGCTTCCGGTAATCCGGGTTTGTCGGTTTCAATTCCCGGAGACCGGGGTGTCTTCTCCCCTCCTGGCGGATTCGGACCACACCTTCAGTGGCCGATGACCGCTTCGAGCGGGAGGAGTAGCCTCGCTTCTCGTCCTCCGAGTCGGAGTCCGAGGAGCTCGAGCTAACCGAATGGTTTCGGGATGATTCCGACGATGTTGAAGAATCTGAGTCCGAATATTTCCGGTGGTGTTTCCGTCGATGACGGCGTTTCTTCTTCCCAGCAAGCTGGTCGTTGTGCGATGCCTCGTTCACCGGATCATCCGGGGATGGTTTGTCCATGAGGACGAACTGCTCCAGTGTCTCCAGGCAGGCACCAATCCGATCATATCGGGCTTCAAATCCTTCGATGAAGGTGGCGGGTTGTCCCAAACTCTCCAACACGGAGTTGACGTCAGACCGTAAAAAAAGGAGTTCCTCGGCGACCTCCTTTACGGGGGTTGCCAAGACCACCTCTTGGAGGGATTTTAGTTCCCCTACAGGGGTGTCATGGGCGGTCCACAGAGCGGGGACCTGGGATTCCAGGGAAGTCCCCTGGGGGGTGTTATCGCCCGTTCCACGGGGGCTTGAAGCCGCGACAGCGGGAGCAGGCCGGGGTGCCTGGGGCACTGCGGCAACAGCCGGAGTCGATGCTGCATTCCCCTGCGGGGGTGATAACGAGGGCAAAAGGAGGTTCCGGGGTTCCCGGTCGGGGGTATCATTCCGCGATGAAGCGGCGCCAGCACGGCTGGAACTTGTCCGTAAAGGGATACGGGGTACGAACCGAACTTCGGATGTGTCCGCGTTGTCGCGGGAGCGACTACGCGTAACCACTGGCTCCACATCGGAGGGATTTCTCGACATGAGAAAATACCGTTACGACGGGAAACGATCACGGAACTTCCGGTAAATAAAAACAAACCTCGTAAGAGGGAAAACAAAAACCGATTCTAGGTCGGGAGACCACTTTGTCGTGCAATGCCCCAAAGCGGAAAAACACCGAAAGACGTTCGGGATCTTCCTCTCACGAGGTGAACCCAGTTGGGTAGAGCCCTCCCAGAGGTGTCACGGCGAAGCCGGTTTGTAAGACCAGGGACACCTGTCGCGACTCGCGCAGGGAGGTGAAGGCGAAGAATCCGTATCTGCATGAGCGGGGTGTGATCCTCAGTAGAGGTATGCTTCCACGTAAGTGTGGGCCTGTGAGCGGATGCGCACACGAGGGCCGCGGATAGCGGGAGGTGCTACCCTAAAAAGGGGAAAAAGGAAGGGCGAAGAGGAGAAAGAGAGGACGATGTGAGTCGCGAGAGCGACGAACGGACACGGCGATGCTGGTAACAATATCCCTATACAGGGCGAAACACCAATGCAATTGGAACAATTATACTCCCAGTGATGGGTCCCTTTAGATGTGCAAGGGGGTTAGATGTCCCGTGGTTTACGGCGTTTCCCTCCAAGGAGGAGTAGAGTACGCGCGCAAGCGGCAACAACTAGAGCAAATTCCCCAGGTTGGGGTCCCTTGTTGGGGAAGGTTTACTGGTGCGACGGCAGTGCGCCGTCGCACTAAGTACTAGCTTCCCAGAAATGGGTGTGAAATAATAAATAATATTAACTAAAATACTCCACATTTCGTGGCAACATCCACTACTGTGGCCAACCGCCAATCGACCCAAAACCGTGTCCCACGTGTCCATATCCACCATAGTGGGGCGTAATTCATATTCACACTACACAACCGATAATATCGGGAAAGCGTTCAAGTACCCAGAATCCCAGCCTGAGGGCGTTGCACTTCAGAATACAAACTTGTTTTTTTTAACACAGTTTATGCTCTTCAACCGCAACGACTCATCTCGAAAAAGACAAAGTTGAAACAAGTCGAGATTAAAGAAAACATCTACGCTCAAGTCGGCACGAACTGGTATGAACTCGTATCCTATGGTAAAGATAACAATTTTATCTTTCATCTGAACGTCAACAGATGTTGTTTCTTCCATGATCTTCTTTCTCAAATTTAAAACGGGCTTCAATCTTGTCAATATCATTCCCCATATTCCAAGCATGCCGACAAGAGAGGACGAAAAAAGGTTTGCGATCAGTGGACCTTGTGGGATTGGTACTGTGTTATGTGAGAACGGCGGATGCTATGTACTCGATGTGCCGTCTAGCGTGAGTGCATGGTTAAAAAAGAATAATTGTTGATGTTAAGAGCTCTAAAAGCCGGAACCATACCGGAAGCTCGTATTAAGTGGCCAACTGTACTTGAGATGCAGGATCCTGCAAGAAGTCTAGAGCAGTCAAAACCAGAAACAGCCATGTGTTTGAAGGGGGTATTTGGCGCTGTTAATGGTGGGCATTTCCGCTGTGCAATTTGAGATGATTCTAACCTCCAGAACTCCTACTTCGAAAGATATACGCAGCATACAGAGGTTACGAGCCTGTTTTTGTAGAACGTCTATGGGAAAATCATCCATACAGCGATCAACTATCCAGGCTTGAAGATTGTTGGCAGGGTTCAGCTGCAACGCAATATAATCTTCAGCATTATCCAAGTGCACTTTGGCAATGGCCAATCCTTCAAGCTGCTGTAAGTGGTGCTCAACTGCATCGAATACAACAGCAATTTCACTTTTATGGGTCATGAAGCCTAAGAGTGCATACCTTGAATGCTCGCCAAGGAAGGTAGAGGCATATTGAAATTGAAACCTTTGTGGGAATGACGGTACAAGAGGTCGTAGTATATCGGAATGTACCATTTCACCTACGGCTGATGCTCGGTCGTATTTGCCAGGAAAGGGAAGTTTATGCGCCTTACCAAGCATACACGGGGGGCATATCTCCTCCATTTCCGACATCTTCGGCACCCCCTCAGCATGTTTGTAAAGTGACTGGAGGTCGCGCGCATTGATGTGGGCAAGTCGCCGATGCCATATATTAGCAATACTGGACTCCGATGTCTTCATGCAATGATCTCCACTAGTTGGTGACGAGGGTGAGGTTGGGTTGGTACCTTGCAATTTCGGATCGGGTAACGTATACAACCCCGAACGTCGATTGCGATGGGCACTGCCGACTACAAACCCATTGTTCAAGTTAAGACGAACTTCACTTGAGCGAAAGAAGGATTCAATGCCCTTGTCCGCCAAGCATCCGACGGACACCAAATTTTATTCCAGTTCTGGAACGAACAGGACGTCAGTCAATCGTAGGTTTGCGTATTCAAATGGCAATACGATGTCACTCCGCTGCGTTGCAAATACTTCAGTGTTGTCGGCAAGCATGATGGTTCGAGTTGCTACGTTGTGCAAAGACTCGAGAATAAACGCAGACACCGAATGGAAAAAGTGTGATGTAGCACCACTATCGGCATAGGTGTCCATACCGCAACTGCCGGGAGGTACGATGGAAGACTTTTCCAGTGCTATACCACATACCTCAATCTTTGATGAACTACCAGCCTGCTTATTGCAAGACTTTGACGCCCCAGATTTGCTCTTCGATTTGATTTTAAGCTTGTCCAGGATGCTTTTGGGTAAGTAATTATCTGTGTTATCGGGATTCACATGGCATCTGTCCTTTGTGTGACCATCATGATCACAGAATTCACAATGATAGGTCCGGTTACTGGACACCACGTATGCTCTACCAGCTGTACTTGGCCAATCATCAGAGAAACTTCCGTCCTGATGTGAGTGTGACTAGAGTTTTGGGACACACGTCAACCACCAGAACCTTTGCTTCTGTTCTTCTTTCGACTTCGCGTACGTCCAGAACTAGAAGAACTGACCAGACGAGCATTGTACTCATCGATCAAAGTGGTTGCCACATAGTCCCAAGTGAGTTCCGATATGTCCTTGGTACGTAGTGCAGCAGCCGTGGACTCCAACGAACTGTTCGGATCAATGGAAGCATGGAAGCAAGTAGCATAGGTGCCTTGTGAGACTCCGGTATAGCAGCATCCTTGCCCATACGGTCTAACTGAGTGAACAATGCCGTGTATTGATCCACATAGCTGGACATGTTCTCACCGCTGTACGACATTCGGAACAATCGTGTCTGCACTGCAATTCTAGATAAAGTCCTGTTGGCGGCATAACTTTCATCCAATAGTTGCAACATACGTGCAGGATCATCATCCACGTCCATGACTACGCGTAATGGAGCATCACCAAGAGCACCGATTATGACACCACAAGCATTTTCTCGTTTCGCAATGATACGCGGAGTTGCTATTTCAGTGCCACTACCTGCGGTAGTTTTGTCTTGAGTTGAAATATCTGTGTTAGATTGAACCCCAGAAGGATTCGTGACATTCCAGACACCATTAATACGGCATGTAGCACGAAGACAGTGACGCCACAGCATATAATCCTCACCATTCGTACCATGGAAACGAGGAATTTTCATTCCAGAGGTGGATTCCGTTTCAACTTCGGAGTCCGACATGGTTCCTACGGGACTAGAACCAAAGAAAAGCAACAAAAGCAACTATGTAGATGCCAAATGAAGTGATATCTACACAATGTAGTGAAGCCGAAGGAGGGATTTCAAGGCTTCTGTTACACAAACAACCAGAAAAACTGGAGCGGAGAAGAATCTCAAACACTCAACAGCGAAAACGTCAGCGGAGAACGTGTAACCAAGTCTACTATGCTTGTCGAGACGCGTCTCGTACGCGATCAAAGGCGGAGTTCGGGTACTCAACGCCCGGAATATACTCACAGGACGTACTGATACGAGCCTGGACGCAAATAAAACTTCTTAAGACGGACGCACTGGCAGGAGATACTATCCCCGCTACCCTAGAGGTCCGAATCCTCTGGTCCTTGGTAACTCTCTCCAGGTGAGATGCGGTGTCTGCGACCAATCTTGCTCTGCGGAATTGAGAGAGAGGGGCTTTAAAATCCGTACGAGACGTCCAAGGGAGGCCAGTAGCTGACGCAATAAGCTTTGACCAGTTAACCCCTTCTAGTCGCTTGCCGGAAAATAGCGCGGTCTTCCTTGTGCGCTGAAACAAAGAAGCAGGGATTGGAAAAGGCACAGGTCGGTTTACCAGAGACGAGTCCCTGAACGTTTTGCCTACTTTCACCACTTCCACTCGACTTCCACAAGATTTGCTAGCTGGCAACGCAACGCTTACCTGCTCGAAAGAAAAACCAGTCTTCGTAGAATCTAAAGAGATATTAATAGAGCGCGACGTCTGCAAAAAGTCGACGCTCTGGGCCAATAACCTGTAGCAATGCACGCGGGTTATGAAAACCAAAGGGAAAAAACAAAGGGAGGAAGAAGAAACAAGAAATTAAAACAAGGAAGGCTGTCAGCATGAGTCGACCAGTTTACTCGACAACAGGCAAAGCCAATGTACATATACTGAGGGTGATAACTGATGTTGATGATAATGATAACTGAAGTTGGGCTTCGACAGAAGTCAAAGAAGAAGAATGAAACAATAACAAGAGTGAAGGTTGTCAGCCTTGGGGTGGTTTACTTGGAGATGCAACATCTGCAACTTATGTAGGATCACTAAAGTTCACTACAGCTACAAGAAAAACCCTAACCACTAAGTGCAGACAGCCTGTACTACCAATCGTATTCAAACATAACACAATAAGGGTTGCACAAACTGATGACAGTTAACTACAACCATGCATAACATTATTCCAGCACATGCCAACGAAGCACCGTAAGTGAAACAACCATGACAATAATATGCCAGCATGTCATAGCCCTGTATAATGACGTACTTGCGTCATCATGACCATGACAATGCACAAAGTCGAATGACACTGTATCCATACAGATAACTTACGTCCATTGCGTGCGGTGTACGTGCTGGCACACAAAATCACACGTCTGCCGCAACGTGATGTCCCTGTAAACCATTGTAGCCACACAGAATCTCATGTACGTTATCCATTCACATTATGCCAAGTGGCCCATGCTTTGCCTACGACCCATACAATGTCTACC
This sequence comes from Gracilariopsis chorda, assembly GCA_003194525.1. Taxonomy (NCBI): domain Eukaryota; phylum Rhodophyta; class Florideophyceae; order Gracilariales; family Gracilariaceae; genus Gracilariopsis; species Gracilariopsis chorda. Next base: position 94,349 of record NBIV01000212.1, read on the forward strand.
ACTTGTAAACCATGTAATGCATATGGGCAAATGCAGTAGCCAATCTTAAGCACGTTTCACGTTGGGTTTGAGCACACGCGCATATGCGCTTTTGCAAAGGAGGTGCTCCGAAGTGGCCATCGTTATATGCAACTTTGTTTCCAAGTAGTCTCCTATGATGTCCTAGGGCTACCAGACACTCGACCACGTGCCAACATCAACACTCGTTCTCGAGTTCCTGATGAAGTCCAGCTGGTTCCAATATCACTCGTGCAGCGGCAGGGCTAAGTGGCTTGGTGAGGATGTCGGCGTCATTGTCTTAACTTGGAACATAGTTGACAGTTATTAATGTGTCCTGGACTAGTTGCCTAATGAAGTGTACCTTGACGTCTATATGCTTCGCACGCCCAGAAGGGCAACGTTCCCCAACAGCCCACTCAATAGCACATTGGTTGTTTGAGAGGAATGGATCATCATTACCAACTGCTATTCCACACTCTCTGAGCACACGTGATATCCAGAGTATCTCCTGAGCAGCCATTACCAATGCATAGTATTCGGCCTCACCAGTGGACAGTGCGACTGAGGACTGCTAACGGGCACCATAGAAAAATGCGCTGGAGCCAAGTTTAATCAAATACCCAGACAAAGACTTGCGATCTGTGGTATCGCCAGCAAAATCAGAGTCTACAGAAGGATTTAACTGTGCACGTCCTTGGCGGTACAGTAAAACATGATCACCAGTGCCACGTAGATATCGTAATACACGTTTAGCTGCTCGATGACAGTATGCAGTAGGAGCATTCTGGAAGGGCGCCAGTATAAGAACAGGAGCCAGTATGTCCAAACGCGTACGCAATGCCAAGGACAGCAGAGACCCGATCATCTGCTGATACAATTGAACATCATATGGTGATTTATGCTCCTCCACATCAAGTGAAGAAAAGGAAGATTCCACCATTGACCTCGGTGCTGGTTTGGAATTCTGCAGTCCAAACCGGCGCAGTATCCCTTCGATATAAATGGGTTGTGCAAGTTTTACACCCAACAGCTGGCCATTGGAGTCCGTCTTCCAGGTAAACGCAACACCTATGTAGAGTCTGACACGATCCTCAACACACAGATCATACGATGCCTTGAGCCCCTCCAAGATTCGGGACTGTTCTTCAGCACTTGGCGTGAAGATGAGAAGGTAGTCCACGTATACCAGGATGTACGCATAGGGGTTCGTGGTCAACTTGCGCAGGAACCCGCATGGTGAACAAGGCCGTTCTTCAAATCCTAAGCCTTTAATATCAGTACTGAACTTGGTGTGCCACGCAAGGTGAGCCTGTTGCAGTCATCTCCAAGTGCACAGATGATGATTGCACATGCCTTTTCGCGTTTCGCTATGAGTCGGAAACTGCCTTGAGCAGCACTAGAGGTTGAATCGTTTGTCACTGTGGCACTAGATGCCTCATCCAGGGTAGATGCCACTACATTTTACACACCTTCAATGCGACTTGCGGCACGAAGTCGATGTCGCCATAGCGTAAAATCCTTACCACGCTTACCATAAAAGCGTAGGATTTTCAAACCAGAGTTGGTTTCAGACTCAACTTCAGAGTCAGACATACTTCCAGAATGAGCTGAAACACCAATAAATATATACTTCTAAGCATAGTGAGCGACTCAATGCTTTTCAAAATCCGATTACAAAGAGAGGGAAAGTGTTGAATCGGAGGGTCAGCCAAGAACTTGCAGCTGAGATCACACTGAGATATGAGTATTGGAGTGGATTAATGCCAGCACTCGACAGCAAGGGCGCCAGCGAAGACCGTGTAACCAAGTCTCAACGCTCGTCCAGACGCGTCTGGTACGCGAGTCACAGGCAGAGTTCGGGTCCTCGACGCTCGGATTATACTCACAAGTGGCTCTGAAGCGCACTCGGAAAAGAAAATAAAAGATAAAACTTCGTAAAAGCGGGCGCAATGACAAGAGAAACTACCTCCGCTACCCTAAGGGTTGAACCCCTGTACCCTGGGTGCTCTCTCCAGGTGCAAGATGCGATTTTCTTCGACCTGCCTTACTCTGCGCATTTCAAGAGCAAAGTGCTCAATTCGTACGAGAACGTCCCAGGGAGGTCACTAAGAATCGCGATATGTTTTCACCAGTTGACTCCTGCTGGTCTCCTGCGGGATATCAGCTCGATCTCACGCGCGCACGCAAAAATAAATGAAAGTTAGATAAGAGCGACGTCTGCAGTATGTCGACGCTTTGGGCTCATAACCTGAAGTTGATAACTGATATTGATGATAATGATAACTGAAGTTGGGCTTCGACAGAAGTCAAATAAGAAGAATGAAACAATAACAAGAGTGAAGGTTGTCCGCCTTCGGGTGGTTTACTTGGAGATGCAACATCTGCAACTTATATAGGACCACTAAAGTTCACTACAGCTACAAGAAAAACCCTAACCACTACGTGCGGACAGCCAGTACTACGAATCATATTCAAACATAACACAATAAGGGTTGCACAAATGGTGACAGTTAACTACAACCATGCATAACATTATTCCAGCACATGCCAACGAGCACGGTAAGTGAAACAACCATGATAACAATATGCCAGCATGTCACAGCCCTGTATAATGACTTACTTGCGTCATCATGAGGCACACACAATCATACTTCTGCCGCAACGTGATGTCCCTGTAAACCATTGTAGCCACACAGAATCTCATGTACGTTGTCCATTCACATTATGCCAAGTGGCCCATGCTGTGCCTACGACCCATACAATGTATACCACTTGTAAACCATGTATTGCATATGTGCAAATGCAGTAGCCAATCATAAGCCCGTTTCACGTTGGGTTCGAGCACACGCGCATGTGCACTTTTGCAAAGAAGGTGCTCAAAAGTGCCCATCGCTATATGCTACTTTGTTTCCAAGTATTCTACCATGATGCCCTAGGGCTATCAGGCACTCGACCACGTGCCAACATCAACAGTAATGTTGTTATGCAGGTTTGTACTAAGCTGTAATCAGTGTGTGCAACCCTTATTGTGTTATGTTTGATTATCATAGGTAGTATTCGGTTTCTCCACTTAGTGGTGTAGGGTTTTTTTTGTAGTGGTAGTGCGAACTAGAGGTGCTATATAAGACTCAGAAGTTTCAGTACCAAGTAGACTCGCCCCCAAGCCTGGCACCCCTCACTCTTTATTTTCTTTCTTTCTTTCCCTTTCATTTCTGTCGAAGCCGAACATCATTTCGTATCAACAGGTTATGGGTCCAGCGCGTCGATATTTGCAAACGTCGCTCCGTTTCAACAACTTTTATTTTTGCGTGCGCACGTAAGATCGCGCTGAAATTGATAGAAGTTGAAGTGGAAGGGAAAGGAAAGGTAAGGGAATGCAAAGGAAATGCGTCAGCTCTTGCTCCGATTTACTTGGAGATTCTACAATCACAACTTATATAGAACTCTAACTTCATCTTAGTCGCATCTTCGACTTCAACTGAAACCTAATCCAGTAGCTGGGGACACTCAATACTACCAATCATCATGTAACATAACATAGCCATGCTAGCACTAACTCATCATACCTTACATCAACTCAACACAATAACACGCCAACACGGCACCATAAGTTACGTGCCTGCACACAACCATGACAAAGCACAAATTCACAACACACAACACAGGATCACATGCCAACGCACGCCAACGCATCCGAATTCATCCATGCACGTCACAGTAATTCACCACATCACGTGTACGTGTAAGTGCATCAACTCACACGTCATTAACCACTTCGTGTACCTGTAAACCTCATGCAAGTACCCGTACTCCTCACCAAGGTACCACTGCTGTACCACATGTATGGTGTGTCTAACTATCATAGGTATGTGCCCTGTACACTGTGCGCACTGTACTAGCTGGACACATGGGTGTGCCAATCTAGCTAACTTGTGCACTACCACTTGTACGCACTATGGTGGATATGTGTATTTGCAGTAGCCAATCACAAGCCAGATTCACGTTGAGTTTGCACAGCCACGCACATGATCTTTTGCAGCGGCACCCTCCAAAACAGTTCATGCTCCCCGGAACATTTGGTTTTCAGTAACAGAACAGGTACTTTTCCAACACCCTCTCTCTGTCACTGACTTCATAAGTCTAGGGCTAGCAGGCCACTGTCACTGCGGAACTTCCCCAGATTCACACGACCAAGTGATTTCGTAAGCATATCAGCAACCATGCCATCCGTAGGGCAGTACTGCAGCTGAATAGATTTCTCACGTAGAGCCTCTCGTGTGAATTGAAAGCGAATTTCAATATGCTTGGTACGCTTATTGACAACTCCATTCGGGGCGAGGTCGATGCAGACTTGGTTATCCCCATAAACTGCTGTGGGTTCAACCATCAGGCTTACTGACTCATCTACGTGCAGACCAATTGCATCAATAATGGCACTGCAAAGTCTTCTCAGCCAGATCGCCTCTTTCGCTCCGGAACTTAGACTCACATACTCAGCCTCGGCAGTGAACAGCGCAACTACGTCCTGTTGGCATGAGCTCCAAGACACAGGAGCACTACTCATCATGAACACATACCCACTAGTAGACTTGCGAGTGGATGTGTCACCTGCCCAGTCCGAGTCTACATATCCATAAAGCTGAGTATCCGAGCATGATCTATACGTGAGTCCAAAAGATCGAGTGCCACTGAGGTACCTCAGCACACACTTGACTGCCTTCCAATGAGTCTCTCTTGGTTTCTCGACATATCTTTTTAGCTTGGACACTGCAAAAGATATGTCCAGTCGAGTACCCACAGAAATATACATTAGAGAGCCAATAACTTGCCTGTATGGGATGCTTTTCATAGGTTCCTCAATCTGAGTAAGGTCCACTTTGGAGTCCATGGGAGTGTCCACTGGCTTCGACTGACACATGCCAAACCGTTCGAGGACCTTGTACGTGTACGCTGATTGCGTGAGGTACAACGTTTTCTTAGCTCGGTCCCGACGAATCTCAAATCCTAAAATCATGCAAGCATCATTCAGGTCCTTCATCCCAAAACGGTTGGACAGCTCAGTCTTCACTGGATCTATTGCATCGATTGATGAACTTGCTATAATTTGGTCATCCACGTACCGAGCAATGATCACCAGCACTTCCAGTATCATGCAGATGTAAACACACTCTTCAGCACAGTTTGGCTTCAGACCCAGTTCTTCAACAAGAAAGGCATCAATCTTTGCGTGCTAATGCCTTGGTGCCTGTCGCAGCCCATATAGAGCTTTCTTTAGTTTGCACATCAAGTCCTCGCTGCCGGCTTTCACGAACCAATCTGGCTGCTCCATGTACACAGCTTCCTCGAGGTCGCCATTCAAGAATGCAGTCTTCACATCCATCTGGTGTAGATAGTAGTCCTGCACTGCCACAATAGACCAAATCACCCTTATAGATTTAACTTGAGTACTGGCGCATATGTCTCTGAAAAATCGACGCCCTCAAATCGTAGGAAACCACGAGCAACCACGCGAGCTTTGTACCGCACCGTTGGATCACCACTTGCACTGGCCTCATACTTTTGCACAAATATCCAATTGGACGAAATCACGTTGCTGTTGGCTGGTCTTGGCACGAAGTCCCATGTGTCATGCTCCATCAAAGACTCATACTCACCGTGCCTAGCTTTGATGCATGCTTTGGAATCTGGTCGTGACACTGCATCCGAATCCGAAGATGGGATTTCATCACTGGCTGTGGGTAGGGCTGTGCCACGCCACCAAGAGGTAGGTGCTTTGCGTTCACGAGTGGACCTCAGAGTTTTCGTGGTTCTGGTATATCTGGATCACTCTCAGGAGCAGCTGGGGGCTCATTATGACTGTCTGAATCATTTTCAAGTGCAGTGTCTGGTGCAGCAGGATCATCTTGAGCAGCATGGGTGGGTGTCGTAGAAATAGGAGTGACGTTCGATTTCAACTTTTCTGATATGTCAATTTCAGCATAGTCGTCATCAGTGACGTGGTGAATACCCTGATCGGAATCACTACACTCGTCAAATCTCACATCCGTGGACACAACTACCTTCTTTTTCTGATCATCCCACAAGTTGTACCCATGCGAACCAGATGTGTACCCAATAAAGGTCGCCTCTATTGCACGTGGCTCTAGCTTCTTCAGCTTGTGTTCCATTACTTTGTACCAGAACCGACTACCAAACACACGCAGATTGCTCAAGTAAGGCTTTTGTCCACTCCACAACTCGAATGGTGTCACGTTTTTTGGGAGGCCTTGCATGTCACTCTATTGTGCACGTACACCGCAAAGTTCTGTGCCTCTGCCCAGAGACGTTTAGGCAGATTCTTTTGATGCAACATTGACCTCACCAAGTCCATGAGTGTTCGATTAAAGCGTTCTGCGAGACCATTCTGATGTGGATTGTAAGGCACCGTGCGCTGATGTTCAATACCATGGCATTCAAGTTCGTGTGTAAACTTGTGTGACAAATATTCACCAGCTTTGTCTGTGTGGAACGCATGTAACAAACATTTGCGGGCAGTTATAATCTTCACATGCGTGCCAGTCTGGTTTTTGACAACCTTGAGCCACTTTACATACATTTGCAGCACCTCATCTTTGGTCTTGATCATGTACACGAAGCAAAAACGGGAGTTGTCATCAATGAATGTGACAAAGTAACGCGACCCACCTAAGGAAACAACCTGTATTGCACCACAGATATCAGAGTGGACGAGGGCCAAGGGTGCCTTAGCCCGTTCCCCACCTTGCTTGGGAGTCAAAGCGCGGGTAGACTTGGCCACAATACAGGAGTCACACACATCAATTGATTGGGTCACATCCACATTCAGCGCTGCTACAACACCATTTCGAGCCATGTGTTTGATGCCATCCAAATTTACATGAGCCATTTGTCGATGCCATAGTGACAAGTCTGACAGAAGTGCGCTATTGGATTGTCTCGATGGGTCAATATTGGCGCACAAGTAGTACAGGCCTTTAATTCGACGCCCTTTGGCAAACAGCGACGAGCCCTTATACACAGATACTTCGTGCTTGTCGAACACCACAGTAGCAACCCAGTCACACATGGAAGATACTGAGAGCAGATGGTACTTCAAGCTCGGTACATGCACCACATTTCTCAACCGGCATTTAGGCATTTGCCCTTCAACAGCAAGATCAATTTTGACACTGCCACGGCCACGTGACTCTAACTTGGAATCATTACTGATGCTCACACCAGACAAAATTTTGCTCTCGTATGTTTGTAACATGGATTTATCATAACTCATGTGCGCAGTTGCTCCAGAGTCTACGATCCAGTCACTGTTGGTGGCCTTGTTAGAACCGCTGGCAGTAAGACACACGTAGTCAGAATCACTGCAGCCCGCAGCGTCCTCGTTGCCAAGAACCGTGTGCACATTTGGGTGGGCAGCAGCAACTTGTCCTTTGTTAGCCTCATCGCACTGTTTCTTAAAACAGTTGCTCTGGATATGACCCTTCTTGCCACAGTAGTAGCAAACAACTGACTTCTTCCGGGACTCCCTGCCGACCAAATCTGCGTCACTACCAGATTCTTCCTTTGCACGGGCATGCATTCGCTGCTCTTCTTGCAGCAAACGAGTCTTCACAAACTGCAGTTCGAGTTTGCAGTCACTAATTGTAGTGTCGATGGCAACAATGAGGTCCTCAAAGCGTTCCGATAGTCCACATAAGATATCCATAGCGATATCTTCCTCCTAAACCGTGACGTCTATACTCTTAAGATCCCATGCGAGATGTCGTACGCGATTGATGAAATGTAACATTTTCTCGTCATCCCGCAACTTGGCTGTATAGAAGGAACGTCACGCATTTATTCGGTTGAGCAGCGTCTTGCGCTGAAACACATGGAATATGGCTTTCTACATTTCTGCAGCACTTTTGGTGTCTCTAACATGATCCAAATGCTCATCACTGATGGTCAGACAAATCACAGATCTTGCCTTGGCATCTTTCTTTTTCCACTCTGAGACCTCGTCATCGTCCGTGGGTTTGGTTGTTTCGAGATAGTCATCAAGGTATTTGAGCGCCAGAAGCAACTCAACTTTTTGCTTCCATACATGGAAGCTATCCTCTTCCAATTTCTCGATCTTGATGCCACGGAACGAGTCCATTGTAGGTGATAATGAACGACAAGGTGCAATTACGACAACAGACAGTCAAAAATAGTAAAAAACAAAGAAATGAAACCAAAACTCCAAATTCAGGCGCACTGGCAGGGAATACTATTCCCGCTACCCTAGGGAGTCGGAACCCTGGCCCCCACAGACCCTCCGGGTAGGAAACGACTTCTTCTGTCTACCTCCTCCTGCCTTTGAGGAGAAGGTGCGATGCTCTCTACGAGACTTCCAGAGGAAGGTTAACGACCAAAGATATGTCTTCACCAATACACCCTCTCTGGTCCCTTGCAAGAACTTGCGCGACCTCGAGACTGAAGTTACTCTGGTATCCAAAGTACGCTACTGACGTGCAACCAAAAATAGGTCACACGCAGCCTGATCCTGAAAAGGAGTTCAGCCTACGCGACGTTGCCTCCCCGTAGAAACGCCCGAAGGGCAGATGCACAGATCAAAAGCTCGTTATAGAATACCTTCACCACAGCCCAAGTATCCCGACACACAGTCAGGATCATAACGAAGAGATAAATACTCGCACTAGTGCAGTACGCCACGGCATCCCGTCCACGAATGCACCCGCTGAGCTTACCAGGTCTTTACGACCAACACCGTTATACGCCCAAAAGGACCGGTGGGAAGCCGCTCGACAGTACACCCGCTTTGGTTCAAGCTGCCAGGCTAACGTCCCCGATTACTCGGATCAACCGCTCGTCGCACTAGACACCGAGTATACCCCAAAAAAAACCTTGGGCAACACAAACCCCAGACTTCACACACTGCTGAGCGCAACACACAAGTTCACAAGCTTCAACTAGAATGGTCCTCAACCTTTTCGGATCAGAACCCGCCAGCACGACGCGGGGATCCACACAAAACTAGAACAGAGGGAGACACAAACAGCCGATAGCGATCGATAAGATGTGCAAAAAACGGCGCCCCAAACACAATCGCGATAGAGAGTCGACGTCGAACCACTACCATCACAACGCCCTCAGGGAAAAATGCAAACCAAAAGGAAAGATCAACATCCACCAGACCCAAATTAACACACGCGACGCAACGGTAGACGGCAACTGAAACAGCGAAATGGATTAACGGCGGTGAGGGAGAGCGGCGATAGACGAACAAGAAAGGATGACGGCAGAGGTCAGCGGGTCTGGGCCCATAACCTGATAGAATTTGAAGCCGAAGGGAAAGGGAAGGTAGGGGAATGCAAAGGAAGTTCGCCAGCTCTGGCTCCAATTTACTTGGAGGTTCTACAATCACAACTTATATAGAACTCTAACTTCATCATAGTCGCAACTTCGACTTCAACTGAAACCTAAACCAGTAGCTGGGGACACTCAATACTACCAATCATCAAATAACATAACATAGCCAGCTCAGCAGAACCTCATTACATCAACGCACACCAACGCACGAACGTTCCGTAATAGTTACGTGCATACACATGACCATGACAAGGCACAAATTCACGACTCCAACACACGCCAGCACATGCCAACACATCACGGTAAGTCAACACGTCACAGTAAGTCGGCACATAACCTGTGGTGATAGTGCCATGTCATCATGTGGCGATGCACACAACACCCACGTCATCAATATACCCGTGTATGTGTAAACCTGTTGACAGTGCATGCGCACCTTATAATTGTACCAACCACTGCTGTACCACTTGTACCAGCTGTCAACCACTTCACCAGTATCCCCTGCACACAACGTACACTGTGACCACTGTAGTAGCTGGACACGTGGGTGTGTCCAACCGATCCAGTTATGCCATACCACTTGTACGCACCACGTTGCATATGTACATTTGCAGTAGGCAATCAGAAGCCAGTTTCACGTTGGGTTCGCGCACACGCGCATATGCGCTTTTGCAGAGGTACACTCTAAAACAGCCCATGCTCCCCGGAACATTTGGTTTTCAGTGACAGCACAGGTACTACTGCCAACACCCCCCTTCTGTCACTGACTTCAAAGGTCTAAGGGGAGCAAGCCACAGTCACCGCGGAACCTTGCCAGCTTAACTCGACCGAGCGCTTTCGTCAGCATATCGGCAACCATGTCTTCCGTGGAACAGTACTGCAACTGGACGGCTTTGTCGCGTAGAGCCTCTCTGGTGAAGTGAAAGCGAATATCAATGTGCTTAGTACGCTTGTTCCCAACTCCATTTCGAGCAAGGTCGATGCAACCTTGGTTGTCCACGTACACAGTTGTGGGCTCAACCATTCGCGTCACTGACTCATCCACGTGTAGTCCACTTGCGTTGCCAATGCCACTCCACAATCGTCTCAGCCAGATCGCCTCCTTCGTCCCACTGCACAGACTCACATACTCAGCCTCAGCGCTAGACAATGCAACTACTTCCTATTGGCACGAGCTCCAAGACACAGGAGCACCGCACATCATGAACACATACCCACTGGTGGACTTGCGGTTGGATGTATCACCTGCCCAGTCAGAGTCTACGTATCCATACAGCTGAGTATCAGTCGTGGTGCCATAAGTAAGTCCGAGGGAGCGAGTGCCATTGAGGTAACGCAGAACACGCTTGACCGCTTTCGAATGAGTCTCTCCAGGTTTCTCGACATACTTGGCTAGCTTGGACACTGCAAACGAGATGTCCGGTCGGGTGCCAACAGAGAGATACATCAGAAAACCGATCACCTGGCGATACGGGATGTTCGTCAGAGGCTCTTCTACCTTAGTGAGGTCAGCACCGGAGTCCATGGGAGTGCCCATTGGTTTGCACTGCAACATGCCAAAACGTTCTAAGACCTTACGCGTGTATGCAGACTGTGTCAGGTACAGCTGTCTTTTGGATCGATCACGATGGATCTCGAACCCAAGTACCATGCGCGCTTCACTGAGATCCTTCATCTGAAAACGTTTTGACCGTTCACGCTTTACGCAATTCATTGTCTCCATACTTGGACTGGCGCTCGGCAATGGCGTTATGCTCCCTGGTATAGGGAGATGAGAAGGACGTTCCATGCAGATCATTGGCAGGGTTTTCTTGTAGTGCAATGTACTCTTCTGCATTGTCGGAGTGCAAATTCTGAATAAGCACATTCCCTCCTCCAAGCTGCTGGAGCTTCTGCCTTATCCCCACAAACACATCACCGAATTCATATCTATGCAACATGAAGCCGAGCAGAGCATACCGGGTGTTGGCAGTAGTACCTGTGCTGTCACTGAAAACCAAATGTTCCGGGGAGCATGGGCTGTTTAACAGGGTACCTCTGCAAAAGCGCATATGCGCGTGTGCGCGAACCCAACGTGAAACTGGCTTCTGATTGCCTACTGCAAATGTACATATGCAACGTGGTGCGTACAAGTGGTATGGCATAACTGGATCGGTTGGACACACCCACGTGTCCAGCTACTACAGTGGTCACAGTGTACGTTGTGTGCAGGGGATACTGATGAAGTGGTTGACACCTGGTACAAGTGGTACAGCAGTGGTTGGTACAATGGTAAGGTGCGCATGCACTGTCAACAGGTGTACACATGCACGGGCATATTGATGACGTGGGTGTTGTGTGCATTGCCACATGATGACATGGCACTAACACCACAGGTTACGTGCCGACTTACCGTGACGTGTTGACTTACCGTGATGTGTTGGCATGTGCTGGCGTGTGTTGGAGTCGTGAATTTGTGCCTTGTCATGGTCATGTGTATGCACGTATCTATTACAGAACATTGGTGCGTTGGTGTGCGTTGGTGTAATGAGGTTGTGCTGAGCTGGCTATGTCATGTTAGATGATGATTGGTAGTATTGAGTGTCCCTGCTTAGTGGTTTAGGTTTTACTTGTAGTTGGTGTTCCCGCGCAATTCGAGTTTAGAGTGGTATATAAGATGTGCCTGAAGGACCTCCAAGTAAATCCAAGCTAGAGCTGACGAACTTCCCTTCCATCCCCTCAACTTCCTTTCAACTTTCAACATGTTTTTCGTGTTTCTTAATCATCATCTGGTGTCCAGTGTGACGAGCGGTGATCCGGGTTACTTTGGGTGATTGCAGGTATCCGGGGACGTGAGCCTGGCGGCTTGAACCAAAGCGGGTGTACTGTCGAGCGGCTTCCCACCGGTCTATTTGGACAGATAACGGTGACGGTCGTTAAGACCTGGTAAGTTCAGCGGGTGCATCTGTGGACGGGGTGCCGTGGCGTACTGCGCTGGTGCGGGTGATTGAATTATTTGTTTTGATCCTGACTGCGTGTCGGGATTCTTGGGCTGTTGCGAAGGTATTCCATAACGAGCTTTTGATCCGTGCATCTGACCTTTGGGCGTTTGTGCGGGGAGGCGACGTGGCGTAGGCTGACCTCCTTCTTAGGATCAGGCCGCGTGTGACCTTAAGTGGTTGCGCGTTAGCAGCGTACTTTGGTTGCCATAGTAGCTTCAGTTTCGAGGTCGCGCAAGTTCTTGCAAGAGGCCAGAAAGGGTTATACTTGGTGAAGGCATATCTTGGGTCATTAAGCATCCTCTGGAAGCCTCGTAGAGAGCGACGCATCTTCTCCTTAGACGTAGGAGAGGGAAGACAGAAGAAGACGTCTTGTACCCGGAGCATCTCCGGGGGTCAGGGGTCCGACACCCTAGGGTAGCGGATGTAGTTTCTTCTGTCAGTGCGCCCGAATTTGAAGTTTTGTTGTTGTTGTTGTTGTCGTTGTTTTTGTTGTTATTGTTGTCGTTGTTGCCATTTTTGTACTACTTAAGTGCCGTAGGTCTTTCATCGCACCTGTGCTGTTTGTTGACATCTACCAAGCATGGATTCATTCGGTGGAATCAAGATTGAAAAGTTGGGCGAGGATAACTTCCATGTATGGAAGCAAAAGGTTGAGTTGCTGCTTGCACTCAAGGACCTCGACTACCATCTTGAACCAACCAGGCCTACGGACGATGACGAGTTGTCAGCATGGAAGAAGAAAGACGCCAAGGCCAGGGCTGTTATTGGTCTCAGCATCAGTGATGAGCATTTGGACCATGTGAGGGATACCGAGAATGCTGCGGAAATGTGGAGAGCCATTTGCGATGTATTCCAGCGTAAAACGCTGCTCAACCGAATCAATGCAAGACGTGCCTTATACACAGCCAAGATGCGAGATGATGAGAAAATGTTACACTTCATCAATCGTGTTCGTCATCTTGCATCGGATCTGAAGAGCATGGACGTAGTGGTTGAGGAAGAAGACATCGCTATGGCAATCCTATGTGGGCTACCAGACCGCTTCGAACACCTCATTGTCGCTATTGACACCACGATTGGTGATCGTAAACTCGATTTAGAGTTTGTGAAGAGTCGTTTGCTGCAAGAGGAACAGCGAATGAACGATCGTGCCAAGGAGGAGTCCGGAAGTGACACGGCTTTGGTCGGTGCGCAGTCACGAAAGAAGTCCATGGTGTGCTACTACTGTGGTAAGAAGGGGCATATCCAGAGAAACTGTTTCAAGAGACAACGTGACGAAGCTAGCAAAGAGCAGAGTGCTGCCGCAAACCCAGCTGTGCAGACCGATCTCGGCAACGAGAAACGAGGATGTGACAGTGACTCTGACTTTGTTTGTCTCATTGCGACAGGTTCTGTGGAAGAAAGTATCAGTGACTGGATCATTGACTCTGGTGCCACCGCCCATATGACGTATGACGAGTCCATGTTTGACAGTTATAGCAAAAGAGAGTCTGCCGGTGTGAGTATCGGCAATGACTCGAAGCTGGAGTCTCTTGGTCATGGCAGTGTCCACCTCGATCTCGCTGTTGAAGGGCGTAAGAGCAAGTGCCGGTTGGGTGAAGTAGTGCACGTACCGAATCTAAGGTATCATCTGCTGTCAGTATCTGCGATGTGTGACCTGGGTGCGCGAGTGGTGTTTGACAAAACCAAAGTATGTGTACACAAAGCCAACACCATGATCGCCCAGGGCCGTCGCATCAAAGGACTGTACTACCTATGTACCGCTATTGAAGTACCAGAAGACATGGACAACGCACTTGTGACTGACCTGTCACTATGGCATGCTCGAATGGCTCATGTGAATGTGGGTGGTATCAAACATATGGCTCGTAACGGTTTTGTGTCAGGGCTGAATGTGGACTTGAATCAATCGATGGATGTGTGTGACTCTTGTGTAGTGGGAAAATCTACACGTGCTCCAACTCCCAAGCAAGGGGGGGAACGGGCATCGCACCCATTGGACCTAGTGCATTCGGACATTTGTGGTCCAATCCAAGTAGGTTCCTTGGGAGGTTCACGCTACTTCGTCACATTCATCAATGATCACTCCCGTTTTTGCTTCTTTTACATGCTCAAGACCAAGGATGAGGTGTTCCACGTGTTCGTGAAGTGGCTCAAGATGGTTCAACATCAGAGTGACCGACATGTGAAAACCATCACCGCACGTGAGTCTGTGCTACATGCGTTACGCACAGACAATGCTGGTGAATATGTGTCAAAGAAGTTTTCACAAGAGCTTGAACGTCACGGTATTGAACATCAGCGAACGGTGCCTTACAATCCACATCAGAATGGTCTGGCCGAACGGTTCAACCGAACACTCATGGACTTGGTGAGATCGATGCTGCATCACAAGAAACTGCCAAAGAGCTTCTGGGGTGAAGCATTGCACGTTGCAGTGTATGTGCGCAATCGAGTCACCTGCAAGGCCCTTCCGAGTGACGTGACACCACTCAAGATGTGGAGTGGATATGAACCTGAATTGAGCAATCTGCGTGTGTTCGGTAGCCGGTGCTGGTACAAAGTGGTGGACGACAAGCTGAAGAAGCTGGAGCAACGTGCCGTGGAGGCGATCTTTATTGGGTACACATCTGGATCGAACGGTTATAAACTGTGGGATGCGCAAAAGAAGAAGGTGGTTGTGTCGAGAGATGTGAGGTTTGACGAATGTAGTGTTGGCAGTAGTACCTGTGCTGTCACTGAAAACCAAATGTTCCGGGGAGCGTGGGCTGTTTTGGAGTGTACCTCTGCAAAAGCGCATATGCGCGTGTGCGCGAACCCAACGTGAAACTGGCTTCTGATTGGCTACCTGCAAATGTACATATGCAACGTGGTGCGTACAAGTGGTATGGCATTACTGGATCGGTTGGACACACCCACGTGTCCAGCTACTACAGTGGTCACAGTGTACGTTGTGTGCAGGGGATACTGATGAAGTGTTTGACACTTGGTACAAGTGGTACAGCAGTGGTTGGTACAATGGTAAGGTGCGCATGCACTGTCAACAGGTGTACACATGCACGGGTATATTGATGAGGTGGGTGTTGTGTGCATTGCCACATGATGACATGGCACTAACACCACAGGTTACGTGCCGACTTACCGTGATGTGTTGGCATGTGCTGGCGTGTGTTGGAGTCGTGAATTTGTGCCTTGTCATGGTCATGTGTATGCACGTAACTATTACGGAACGTTGGTGCGTTGGTGTGCGTTGATGTAATGAGGTTGTGCTGAGCTGGCTATGTCATGTTAGATGATGATTGGTAGTATTGAGTGTCCCTGCTTAGTGGTTTAGGTTTTACTTGTAGTTGGTGTTCCCGCGCAATTCGAGTTTAGAGTGGTATATAAGATGTGCCTGAAGGACCTCCAAGTAAATCCAAGGTAGAGCTGGCGAACTTCCCTTC
Source organism: Gracilariopsis chorda (assembly GCA_003194525.1). NCBI lineage: Eukaryota > Rhodophyta > Florideophyceae > Gracilariales > Gracilariaceae > Gracilariopsis > Gracilariopsis chorda. The sequence goes on from NBIV01000212.1 coordinate 110,139, forward strand.
CATCCCCTCAACTTCCATTCAACTTTCAACACCGGGACCGGTCATCAATGAACGCAGACGCATATTGAAAATAATCAGGAAACGATGGGAGCAAAGGACCAAGGATGTCCGACTGCACAATGTGTCCAACGTCTTTTGCTCGTTTACACTTTCCCAAAAATGGAAGTTTATCCACATTGCCTAGTCAACCTGGCCGACATACCTTTCCATCTGCTGTAGCTTTGGGACTCCATCGACTTGCTCGTGTACCTTTTGAAGGTCTCGTGGGTTCATATGTGCAAGTCGGCGGTGCCAGAGCTTTGTGAGGTCTAATTCTTTGGCAGATAGGAGCGTTGTGTGACCGGTATGCTCGACTGGACGTGGCAGCGTGTACAACCTAGAGCTTAGGTCTCGTTGACCACATCCAATTTCAAACCCTTCTTCATGTGTAAGGCGAACCTCACTTCCACCGAACATGGATTGAATGCCTTTATCGGCCATACGACCAACAGACACCAAGTTGTATCCAACACCTGGTACGAGCAGTACATCTGTCAATCGCAGGTTAGCATCGACAAAGGGCAGTAAAACATCTCCTTGTTGAGTGGCGGTTACTGTGGTGTTGTCAGCAAGCTCAAATAACCTCTGAGATACATCAACCAATGTGTTGGGTACAAACGCAGATGCGAAACAAAAGAAATGGGAGGTGGCCCTGCTGTCCGCATAGGTTTTCAATCCATTAGACGCAGATGGGAGCATCGTAGACTTCTCAACACGCATTCCGGCGATCTCGATCTTTCATCCCCTTCTTGCGGTTTTCCCAGAGGGTTTGGACTTGTCAGCAGAACTAGCTTTGAGTTGGTTCAAGATGACTTTCGGTAGAAGGTTCTCCGGATTGTCAGGGTGCATGTGGCATCGGTCCTGCATACGGCGGTCCTGGTCGCAGAAGGTACAATGATAACCGTTTTTACTGGCCACAGCATAAGCACGCCCGTTGGACTCGAAATTGGAGTTGGAATCTGATGCATGACCATCATTTTCGTCCCCATTTGACATTTTATGGGGTCCAAATTGACGGCCATTGCCCTTACCTTGGTTCTTTTTGCGGTTACGACCACGACTAGAACTAGCAGAACCAAGTAGACGAGCGTTGTACTCGGCAATCAAAGTAGTTGCCACATAGTCCCACGTTAGTTCCGAGATCTCCTTAGTCCTAAGTGCCGCAGCAATTGACTCTAGTGAGCAGTTGGGGTCAATAGAAGCCAACAGCATTGGAGCCCTATGTAACTCTGGAATGGCAGCGTCCTTCCCCATTCGGTCTAATTGTGAGAATAACGTCGCAAACTGGTCCACATATTCCCAGATATTTTGGCCATAATAAGACATTCGGAACAGTTGAGTCTGTACAGCGATACGAGATACCGTTCGATTGGATGCATAAAGGGCATCTAATAGTTTCAGCATCTGGCCAGGATCATCGTCCACATCCATGACAACGCGTAGGGGCGCATCTCCAAGTGCATAAATGATGATTGCACATGCCTTTTCGCGTTTTGCCAGGAGTCGGGAACTGCTCAGAGTAGCACTGGAAGTTGAATCTTGTGTCAATGTAGCAGTCGATGACTCATCCAGAGTTGACGCCACTATATTCCAGACACCTTTAATGCGACACGCTGCACGAAGTCGATGTCGCCATAATGTATAATCCTCACCACGCTTACCATGAAAGCGTGGGATTTTCACACCGGAATTAGTTTCAGTTTCAACCTCGGAGTCAGACATAGTTCCAGAAGGAGCTGAAGCACCAATGAATATATGTTGCGAAGCAGATTGAGGGACTCAATGCTTTTCGGACACCGATTTCCAAGAGAGGGAATGCGTTGAATAGGATGATCAGCCAAACTTTGTGGCTGAGATCACACTAAGAAATGATTACCGCAGTGGAGTAATCTCAACACCCAATAGCAAGGGTGCCAGCGGAGACCGTGTGAACAAGTCTCAACGCTCGTCCTGACGTGTCTGGTACGCGAATCACAGGCGGAGTTCGGGTCCTCGACGCCCGGAGTGTCCTCACAAGGAGCTCTGAAGCACACTCGGAGAAGAAAGCAAGAGATGAAACTTCGTAAAATCGGGCGCACTGACAGGAGAAACTACTTCCGCTACCCCAAGGGTTGAACCCCTGGACCCTGGGTGCTCTCTCCAGGTGCGAGGTGCGATTTTCTTCGAACTGCCCTACTCTGCGCACTTCGATAGCAGGGTGCTCAATCCGTACGAAACGTCCCAGGGAGGTTATTGTTGTTGGCAGTAGTACCTGTGCTGTCACTGAAAACCAAATGTTCCGGGGAGCACAGGCTGTTTTAGAGGGTACCTCTGCAAAAGTGCATATGCGTGTGTGCGCGAACCCAACGTGAAATTGGCTTCTAATTGGCTACCGCAAATGTACATATGCAATGTGGTGCGTACAAGTGGTATGGCATAGCTGGATCGGTTGGACACACCCACGTGTCCAGCTACTACAGTGGTCACAGTGTACGTTGTGTGCAGGGGATACTGATGAAGTGGTTGACACCTGGTAGAAGTGGTACAGCAGTGGTTGGTACAATGGTAAGGTGGGCATGCACTGTCAACAGGTGTACACATGCACGGGTATATTGATGACGTGGGTGTTGTGTGCATTGCCACATGATGACATGGCACTAGCACCACAGGTTACGTGCCGACTTACCGTGACGTGTTGACTTACCGTGATGTGTTGGCATGTGCTGGCGTGTGTTGGAGTCGTGAATTTGTGCCTTGTCATGGTCATGTGTATGCACATAACTATTACAGAACGTTGGTGCGTTGGTGTGCGTTGATGTAATGAGGTTGTGCTGAGCTGGCTATGTCATGTTAGATGATGATTGGTAGTATTGAGTGTCCCTGCTTAGTGGTTCAGGTTTTACTTGTAGTTGGTGTTCCCGCGCAATTCGAGTTTAGAGTGGTATAAAAGATGTGCCTGAAGGACCTCCAAGTAAATCCAAGCTAGAGCTGACGAACTTCCCTTCCATCCCCTCAACTTCCTTTCAACTTTCAACATGTTTTTCGTGTTTCTTAATCATCATCTGGTGTCCAGTGCGACGAGCGGTGATCCGGGTTACTTTGGGTGATTGCAGGTATCCGGGGACGTGAGCCTGGCGGCTTGAACCAAAGCGGGTGTACTGTCGAGCGGCTTCCCACCGGTCCATTTGGACAGATAACGGTGACGGTCGTTAAGACCTGGTAAGTTCAGCGGGTGCATCTGTGGACGGGGTGCCGTGGCTTACTGCGCTGGTGCGGGTGATTGAATTATTTGTTTTGATCCTGACTGCGTGTCGGGATTCTTGGGCTGTTGCGAAGGTATTCCATAACGAGCTTTTGATCCGTGCATCTGACCTTTGGGCGTTTGTGCGGGGAGGCGACGTGGCGTAGGCTGACCTCCTTCTTAGGATCAGGCCGCGTGTGACCTTAAGTGGTTGCGCGTTAGCAGCGTACTTTGGTTGCCATAGTAGCTTCAGTTTCAAGGTCGCGCAAGTTCTTGCAAGAGGCCAGAAAGGGTTATACTTGGTGAAGGCATATCTTGGGTCATAAAGCATCCTCTGGAAGCCTCGTAGAGAGCGACGCATCTTCTCCTTAGACGTAGGAGAGGGAAGACAGAAGAAGACGTCTTGTACCCGGAGCATCTCCGGGGGTCAGGGGTCCGACACCCTAGGGTAGCGGATGTAGTTTCTTCCGTCAGTGCGCCCGAATTTGAAGTTTTGTTGTTGTTGTTGTTGTTGGCGTTGTTTTTGTTGTTATTGTTGTCGTTGTTGCCATTTTTGTACTACTTAAGTGCCGTAGGTCTTTCATCGCACCTGTGCTGTTTGTTGACACCTACCAAGCATGGATTCATTCGGTGGCATCAAGATTGAAAAGTTGGGCGAGGATAACTTCCATGTATGGAAGCAAAAGGTTGAGTTGCTGCTTGCACTCAAGGACCTCGATTACCATCTTGAATCAACCAGGCCTACGGACGATGACGAGTTGTCAGCATGGAAGAAGAAAGACGCCAAGGCCAGGGCTGTTATTGGTCTCAGCATCAGTGATGAGCATTTGGACCATGTGAGGGATACCGAGAATGCTGCGGAAATGTGGAAAGCCATTTGCGATGTGTTCCAGCGTAAAACGCTGCTCAACCGAATCAATGCAAGACGTGCCTTCTACACAGCCAAGATGCGAGATGATGAGAAAATGTTACACTTCATCAATCGTGTTCGTCATCTTGCATCGGATCTGAAGAGCATGGACGTAGTGGTTGAGGAGGAAGACATCGCTATGGCAATCCTATGTGGGCTACCAGACCGCTTCGAACACCTCATTGTCGCTATTGACACCACGATTGGTGATCGTAAACTCGATTTAGAGTTTGTGAAGAGTCGTTTGCTGCAAGAGGAACAGCGAATGAACGATCGTGCCAAGGAGGAGTCCGGAAGTGACACGGCTTTGGTCGGTGCGCAGTCACGAAAGAAGTCCATGGTGTGCTACTACTGTGGTAAGAAGGGGCATATCCAGAGAAACTGTTTCAAGAGACAACGTGACGAAGCTAGCAAAGAGCAGAGTGCTGCCGCAAACCCAGCTGTGCAGACCGATCTCGGCAACGAGAAACGAGGATGTGACAGTGACTCTGACTTTGTTTGTCTCATTGCGACAGGTTCTGTGGAAGAAAGTATCAGTGACTGGATCATTGACTCTGGTGCCACCGCCCATATGACGTATGACGAGTCCATGTTTGACAGTTATGGCAAAAGAGAGTCTGCCGGTGTGAGTATCGGCAATGACTCGAAGCTGGAGTCTCTTGGTCATGGCAGTGTCCACCTCGATCTCGCTGTTGAAGGGCGTAAGAGCAAGTGCCGGTTGGGTGAAGTAGTGCACGTACCGAATCTAAGGTATCATCTGCTGTCAGTATCTGCGATGTGTGACCTGGGTGCGCGAGTGGTGTTTGACAAAACCAAAGTATGTGTACACAAAGCCAACACCATGATCGCCCAGGGCCGTCGCATCAAAGGACTGTACTACCTATGTACCGCTATTGAAGTACCAGAAGACATGGACAACGCACTTGTGACTGACCTGTCACTATGGCATGCTCGAATGGCTCATGTGAATGTGGATGGTATCAAACATATGGCTCGTAACGGTTTTGTGTCAGTGCTGAATGTGGACTTGAATCAATTGTTGGCAGTAGTACCTGTGCTGTCACTGAAAACCAAATGGTCCGGGGAGCATCGGCTGTTTTAGAGGGTACCTCTGCAAAAGCGCATATGCGCGTGTGCGCGAACCCAACGTGAAACTGGCTTCTGATTGGCTACTGCAAATGTACATATGCAACGTGGTGCGTACAAGTGGTATGGCATAACTGGATCGGTTGGACACACCCACGTGTCCAGCTACTACAGTGGTCACAGTGTACGTTGTGTGCAGGGGATACTGGTGAAGTGGTTGACAGCTGGTACAAGTGGTACAGCAGTGGTTGGTACAATGGTAAGGTGTGCATGCACTGTCAACAGGTTTACACATGCACGGGTATATTGATGACGTGGGTGTTGTGTGCATTGCCACATGATGACATGGCACTAACACCACAGGTTACGTGCCGACTTACCGTGATGTGTTGGCATGTGCTGGCGTGTGTTGGAGTCGTGAATTTGTGCCTTGTCATGGTCATGTGTATGCACATAACTATTACGGAACGTTGGTGCGTTGGTGTGCGTTGATGTAATGAGATTGTGCTGAGCTGGCTATGTCATGTTAGATGATGATTGGTAGTATTGAGTGTCCCTGCTTAGTGGTTTAGGTTTTACTTGTAATTGGTGTTCCCGCGCAATTCGAGTTTAGAGTGGTATATAAGATGTGCCTGAAGGACCTCCAAGTAAATCCAAGCCAGAGCTGACGAACTTCCCTTCCATCCCCTCAACTTCCTTTCAACTTTCAACATGTTTTTCGTGTTTCTTAATCATCATCTGGTGTCCAGTGCGACGAGCGGTGATCCGGGTTACTTTGGGTGATTCCAGGTATCCGCGGACGTGAGCCTGGCGGCTTGAACCAAAGCGGGTGTACTGTCGAGCGGCTTCCCACCGGTCCATTTGGACAGATAACGGTGACGGTCGTTAAGACCTGGTAAGTTCAGCGGGTGCATCTGTGGACGGGGTGCCGTGGCGTACTGCGCTGGTGCGGGTGATTGAATTATTTGTTTTGATCCTGACTGCGTGTCGGGATTCTTGGGCTGTTGCGAAGGTATTCCATAACGAGCTTTTGATCCGTGCATCTGACCCTTGGGCGTTTGTGCGGGGAGGCGACGTGGCGTAGGCTGACCTCCTTCTTAGGATCAGGCCGCGTGTGACCTTAAGTGGTTGCGCGTTAGCAGCGTACTTTGGTTGCCATAGTAGCTTCAGTTTCGAGGTCGCGCAAGTTCTTGCAAGAGGCCAGAAAGGGTTATACTTGGTGAAGGCATATCTTGGGTCATTAAGCATCCTCTGGAAGCCTCGTAGAGAGCGACGCATCTTCTCCTTAGACGTAGGAGAGGGAAGACAGAAGAAGACGTCTTGTACCCGGAGCATCTCCGGGGGCCAGGGGTCCGACACCCTAGGGTAGCGGAGGTAGTTTCTCCCGTCAGTGCGCCCGAATTTGAAGTTTTGTTGTTGTTGTTGTCGTTGTTTTTGTTGTTATTGTTGTCGTTGTTGCCATTTTTGTACTACTTAAGTGCCGTAGGTCTTTCATCGCACCTGTGCTGTTTGTTGACATCTACCAAGCATGGATTCATTCGGTGGCATCAAGATTGAAAAGTTGGGCGAGGATAACTTCCATGTATGGAAGCAAAAGGTTGAGTTGCTGCTTGCACTCAAGGACCTCGATGACCATCTTGAATCAACCAGGCCTACGGACGATGACGAGTTGTCAGCATGGAAGAAGAAAGACGCCAAGGCCAGGGCTGTTATTGGTCTCAGCATCAGTGATGAGCATTTGGACCATGTGAGGGATACCGAGAATGCTGCGGAAATGTGGAAAGCCATTTGCGATGTGTTCCAGCGTAAAACGCTGCTCAACCGAATCAATGCAAGACGTGCCTTCTACACAGCCAAGATGCGAGATGATGAGAAAATGTTACACTTCATCAATCGTGTTCGTCATCTTGCATCGGATCTGAAGAGCATGGACGTAGTGGTTGAGGAGGAAGACATCGCTATGGCAATCCTATGTGGGCTACCAGACCGCTTCGAACACCTCATTGTCGCTATTGACACCACGATTGGTGATCGTAAACTCGATTTAGAGTTTGTGAAGAGTCGTTTGCTGCAAGAGGAACAGCGAATGAACGATCGTGCCAAGGAGGAGTCCGGAAGTGACACGGCTTTGGTCGGTGCGCAGTCACGAAAGAAGTCCATGGTGTGCTACTACTGTGGTAAGAAGGGGCATATCCAGAGAAACTGTTTCAAGAGACAACGTGACGAAGCTAGCAAAGAGCAGAGTGCTGCCGCAAACCCAGCTGTGCAGACCGATCTCGGCAACGAGAAACGAGGATGTGACAGTGACTCTGACTTTGTTTGTCTCATTGCGACAGGTTCTGTGGAAGAAAGTATCAGTGACTGGATCATTGACTCTGGTGCCACCGCCCATATGACGTATGACGAGTCCATGTTTGACAGTTATAGCAAAAGAGAGTCTGCCGGTGTGAGTATCGGCAATGACTCGAAGCTGGAGTCTCTTGGTCATGGCAGTGTCCACCTCGATCTCGCTGTTGAAGGGCGTAAGAGCAAGTGCCGGTTGGGTGAAGTAGTGCACGTACCGAATCTAAGGTATCATCTGCTGTCAGTATCTGCGATGTGTGACCTGGGTGCGCGAGTGGTGTTTGACAAAACCAAAGTATGTGTACACAAAGCCAACACCATGATCGCCCAGGGCCGTCGCATCAAAGGACTGTACTACCTATGTACCGCTATTGAAGTACCAGAAGACATGGACAACGCACTTGTGACTGACCTGTCACTATGGCATGCTCGAATGGCTCATGTGAATGTGGGTGGTATCAAACATATGGCTCGTAACGGTTTTGTGTCAGGGCTGAATGTGGACTTGAATCAATCGATGGATGTGTGTGACTCTTGTGTAGTGGGAAAATCTACACGTGCTCCAACTCCCAAGCAAGGGGGGGAACGGGCTTTGCACCCATTGGACCTAGTGCATTCGGACATTTGTGGTCCAATCCAAGTAGGTTCCTTGGGAGGTTCACGCTACTTCGTCACATTCATCGATGATCACTCCCGTTTTTGCTTCTTGTACATGCTCAAGACCAAGGATGAGGTGTTCCACGTGTTCGTGAAGTGGCTCAAGATGGTTCAAAATCAGAGTGACCGACATTTGAAAACCATCACCGCACGTGAGTCTGTGCTACATGCGTTACGCACAGACAATGCTGGTGAATATGTGTCAAAGAAGTTTTCACAAGAGCTCGAACGTCACGGTATTGAACATCAGCGAACGGTGCCTTACAATCCACATCAGAATGGTCTGGCCGAACGGTTCAACCGAACACTCATGGACTTGGTGAGATCGATGCTGCATCACAAGAAACTGCCAAAGAGCTTCTGGGCTGAAGCATTGAACGTTGCAGTGTATGTGCGCAATCGAGTCACCTGCAAGGCCCTTCCGAGTGACGTGACACCACTCGAGATGTGGAGTGGATATGAACCTGACTTGAGCAATCTGCGTGTGTTCGGTAGCCGGTGCTGGTACAAAGTGGTGGACCACAAGCTCAAGAAGGTGGAGCAACGTGCCGTGGAGGCGATCTTTATTGGGTACACATCTGGATCGAACGGTTATAAACTGTGGGATGCGCAAAAGAAGAAGGTGGTTGTGTCGAGAGATGTGAGGTTTGACGAATGTAGTGGTTCAGATCAAGGTACTGACCACGTTGATGATGACGACTATGCTGAGATCGACATCTCGGACAAGCCGAAATCAAACATCACCTCCACCTCTACCAAACCCACTGATGCTGCCCAAGTTGAACCCGCTGCACCATATACTCCACCAGAAGAAGCTTCAGGCAGTGGCCACGATGAGCCCACAGCTGAGACAGAAGTTGAGCCAGACGTACCAGATCTACCACCACTTCGGAGATCCACTCGTGAGCGTAGAGCGCCTACCTCGTGGTGGCGCGGAACTGCCCTACTCACTGCCAGTGATGACGTCCCATCCTCATACTCCGATGCAGTGTCACGTCCTGATTCAAAAGCGTGGACCAAGGCCATGAACAGTGAGTACGAGTCTCTGATGGAGCATGACACATGGGAGTTAGTGCCAAGGCCAGCTGACAGCAACGTGATATCATCCAAGTGGGTATTTGTGCAAAAATATGAGGCTGGCGACAACGATGAACCGACAGTGAGGTACAAGGCTCGTGTGGTGGCTCGAGGGCTTCTGCAGATCGAAGGTGTAGACTTCTCCGAGACGTATGCACCAGTGGTCAAATTCACATCCATTAGAATGATTCTGTCCATTGTAGCAGTGCAGGACTATCATCTGCACCAGATGGATGTGAAGACTGCATTCTTGAATGGCGACCTGGAAGAGACTGTGTACATGGAGCAGCCGGACGGATTCATCAAACCTGGGAACGAGGACTTGGTATGCCTTCTCAAGAAAGCCATCTATGGGCTACGACAGGCATCAAGGCAGTGGTTTGCAAAGATGTACTTGTTCGTCGTGGGTTGGATGGGTCTGAAGCCAAACGTCGCAGACGAGTGCGTCTACACCGGAGAGGTACTGGGAGCGCTTGTGATCATTGCTCTTTATGTGGACGACTTGCTCATTGCGAGTCCAAGTATGGAGACAATGAATCGCGTAAAGCGTGAACTGTCAAAACGTTTTCAGATGAAGGATCTCAGTGAAGCGCGCATGGTACTTGGGTTCGAGATCCATCGTGATCGATCCAAAAGACAGCTGTACCTGACACAGTCTGCATACACGCGTAAGGTCTTAGAACGTTTTGGCATGTTGCAGTGCAAACCAATGGACACTCCCATGGACTCCGGTGCTGACCTCACTAAGGTAGAAGAGCCTCTGACGAACATCCCGTATCGCCAGGTGATCGGTTGTCTGATGTATCTCTCTGTTGGCACTCGACCGGACATCTCGTTTGCAGTGTCCAAGCTAGCCAAGTATGTCGAGAAACCTGGAGAGACTCATTGGAAAGCGGTCAAGCGTGTTCTGCGTTACCTCAATGGCACTCGCTCCCTCGGACTTACTTATGGCACCACGACTGATACTCAGCTGTATGGATACGTAGACTCTGACTGGGCAGGTGATACATCCAATCGCAAGTCCACCAGTGGGTATGTGTTCATGATGTGCGGTGCTCCTGTGTCTTGGAGCTCGCGCCAACAGGAAGTAGTTGCATTGTCTAGCGCTGAGGCTGAGTATGTGAGTCTGTGCAGTGGGACGAAGGAAGCGATCTGGCTGAGACGACTGTGGAGTGGCATTGGCAACGCAAGTGGACTACACGTGGATGAGTCAGTGACGCTAATGGTTGAGCCCACAACTGTGTACGTGGACAACCAAGGTTGCATCGACCTTGCTCGAAATGGAGTTGTGAACAAGCGTACTAAGCACATTGATATTCGCTTTCACTTCACCAGAGAGGCTCTACGCGACAAAGGCGTCCAGTTGCAGTACTGTTCCACGGAAGACATGGTTGCCGATATGCTGACGAAAGCGCTCGGTCGAGTTAAGCTGGCAAGGTTCCGCGGTGACTGTGGCTTGCTCCCCTTAGACCTTTGAAGTCAGTGACAGAGGGGGGGTGTTGGCAGTAGTACCTGTGCTGTCACTGAAAACCAAATGGTCCGGGGAGCATGGGCTGTTTTAGAGGGTACCTCTGCAAAAGCGCATATGCGCGTGTGCGCGAACCCAACGTGAAACTGGCTTCTGATTGGCTACTGCAAATGTACATATGCAACGTGGTGCGTACAAGTGGTATGGCATAACTGGATCGGTTGGACACACCCACGTGTCCAGCTACTACAGTGGTCACAGTGTACGTTGTGTGCAGGGGATACTGGTGAAGTGGTTGACAGCTGGTACAAGTGGTACAGCAGTGGTTGGTACAATGGTAAGGTGTGCATGCACTGTCAACAGGTTTACACATGCACGGGTATATTGATGACGTGGGTGTTGTGTGCATTGCCACATGATGACATGGCACTAACACCACAGGTTACGTGCCGACTTACCGTGATGTGTTGGCATGTGCTGGCGTGTGTTGGAGTCGTGAATTTGTGCCTTGTCATGGTCATGTGTATGCACGTAACTATTACGGAACGTTGGTGCGTTGGTGTGCGTTGATGTAATGAGGTTGTGCTGAGCTGGCTATGTCATGTTAGATGATGATTGGTAGTATTGAGTGTCCCTGCTTAGTGGTTTAGGTTTTACTTGTAATTGGTGTTCCCGCGCAATTCGAGTTTAGAGTGGTATATAAGATGTGCCTGAAGGACCTCCAAGTAAATCCAAGCCAGAGCTGGCGAACTTCCCTTCCATCCCCTCAACTTCCTTTCAACTTTCAACATCAATCGATGGATGTGTGTGACTCTTGTGTAGTGGGAAAATCTACACGTGCTCCAACTCCCAAGCAAGGGGGGGAACGGGCTTCGCACCCATTGGACCTAGTGCATTCGGACATTTGTGCTCCAATCCAAGTAGGTTCCTTGGGAGGTTCACGCTACTTCGTCACATTCATCGATGATCACTCCCGTTTTTGCTTCTTTTACATGCTCAAGACCAAGAATGAGGTGTTCCACTTGTTCGTGAAGTGGCTCAAGATGGTTCAACATCAGAGTGACCGACATGTGAAAACCATCACCGCACGTGAGTCTGTGCTACATGCGTTACGCACAGACAATGCTGGTGAATATGTGTCAAAGAAGTTTTCACAAGAGCTTGAACGTCACGGTATTGAACATCAGCGAACGGTGCCTTACAATCCACATCAGAATGGTCTGGCCGAACGGTTCAACCGAACACTCATGGACTTGGTGAGATCGATGCTGCATCACAAGAAACTGCCAAAGAGCTTCTGGGGTGAAGCATTGCACGTTGCAGTGTATGTGCGCAATCGAGTCACCTGCAAGGCCCTTCCGAGTGACGTGACACCACTCAAGATGTGGAGTGGATATGAACCTGAATTGAGCAATCTGCGTGTGTTCGGTAGCCGGTGCTGGTACAAAGTGGTGGACGACAAGCTGAAGAAGCTGGAGCAACGTGCCGTGGAGGCGATCTTTATTGGGTACACATCTGGATCGAACGGTTATAAACTGTGGGATGCGCAAAAGAAGAAGGTGGTTGTGTCGAGAGATGTGAGGTTTGACGAATGTAGTGTTGGCAGTAGTACCTGTGCTGTCACTGAAAACCAAATGTTCCGGGGAGCGTGGGCTGTTTTGGAGTGTACCTCTGCAAAAGCGCATATGCGCGTGTGCGCGAACCCAACGTGAAACTGGCTTCTGATTGGCTACCTGCAAATGTACATATGCAACGTGGTGCGTACAAGTGGTATGGCATTACTGGATCGGTTGGACACACCCACGTGTCCAGCTACTACAGTGGTCACAGTGTACGTTGTGTGCAGGGGATACTGGTGAAGTTGACAGCTGGTACAAGTGGTACAGCAGTGGTTGGTAGAATGGCAAGGTGCGCATGCACTGTCAACAGGTTTACACATGCACGGGTATATTGATGACGGTGTTGTGTGCATTGCCACATGATGACATGGCACTAACACCACAGGTTACGTGCCGACTTACCGTGACGTGTTGACTTACCGTGATGTGTTGGCATGTGCTGGCGTGTGTTGGAGTCGTGAATTTGTGCCTTGTCATGGTCATGTGTATGCACGTAACTATTACGGAACGTTGGTGCGTTGGTGTGCGTTGATGTAATGAGGTTGTGCTGAGCTGGCTATGTCATGTTAGATGATGATTGGTAGTATTGAGTGTCCCTGCTTAGTGGTTTAGGTTTTACTTGTAGTTGGTGTTCCCGCGCAATTCGAGTTTAGAGTGGTATATAAGATGTGCCTGAAGGACCTCCAAGTAAATCCAAGGTAGAGCTGGCGAACTTCCCTTCCATCCCCTCAACTTCCATTCAACTTTCAACACCGGGACCGGTCATCAATGAACGCAGACGCATATTGAAAATAATCAGGAAACGATGGGAGCAAAGGACCAAGGATGTCCGACTGCACAATGTGTCCAACGTCTTTTGCTCGTTTACACTTTCCCAAAAATGGAAGTTTATCCACATTGCCTAGTCAACCTGGCCGACATACCTTTCCATCTGCTGTAGCTTTGGGACTCCATCGACTTGCTCGTGTACCTTTTGAAGGTCTCGTGGGTTCATATGTGCAAGTCGGCGGTGCCAGAGCTTTGTGAGGTCTAATTCTTTGGCAGATAGGAGCGTTGTGTGACCGGTATGCTCGACTGGACGTGGCAGCGTGTACAACCTAGAGCTTAGGTCTCGTTGACCACATCCAATTTCAAACCCTTCTTCATGTGTAAGGCGAACCTCACTTCCACCGAACATGGATTGAATGCCTTTATCGGCCATACGACCAACAGACACCAAGTTGTATCCAACACCTGGTACGAGCAGTACATCTGTCAATCGCAGGTTAGCATCGACAAAGGGCAGTAAAACATCTCCTTGTTGAGTGGCGGTTACTGTGGTGTTGTCAGCAAGCTCAAATAACCTCTGAGATACATCAACCAATGTGTTGGGTACAAACGCAGATGCGAAACAAAAGAAATGGGAGGTGGCCCTGCTGTCCGCATAGGTTTTCAATCCATTAGACGCAGATGGGAGCATCGTAGACTTCTCAACACGCATTCCGGCGATCTCGATCTTTCATCCCCTTCTTGCGGCTTTCCCAGAGGGTTTGGACTTGTCAGCAGAACTAGCTTTGAGTTGGTTCAAGATGACTTTCGGTAGAAGGTTCTCCGGATTGTCAGGGTGCATGTGGCATCGGTCCTGCATACGGCGGTCCTGGTCGCAGAAGGTGCAATGATAACCGTTTTTACTGGCCACAGCATAAGCACGCCCGTTGGACTCGAAATTGGAGTTGGAATCTGATGCATGACCATCATTTTCGTCCGCATTTGACATTTTATGGGGTCCAAATTGACGGCCATTGCCCTTACCTTGGTTCTTTTTGCGGTTACGACCACGACTAGAACTAGCAGAACCAAGTAGACGAGCGTTGTACTCGGCAATCAAAGTAGTTGCCACATAGTCCCACGTTAGTTCCGAGATCTCCTTAGTCCTAAGTGCCGCAGCAATTGACTCTAGTGAGCAGTTGGGGTCAATAGAAGCCAACAGCATTGGAGCCCTATGTAACTCTGGAATGGCAGCGTCCTTCCCCATTCGGTCTAATTGTGAGAATAACGTCGCAAACTGGTCCACATATTCCCAGATATTTTGGCCATAATAAGACATTCGGAACAGTTGAGTCTGTACAGCGATACGAGATACCGTTCGATTGGATGCATAAAGGGCATCTAATAGTTTCAGCATCTGGCCAGGATCATCGTCCACATCCATGACAACGCGTAGGGGCGCATCTCCAAGTGCATAAATGATGATTGCACATGCCTTTTCGCGTTTTGCCAGGAGTCGGGAACTGCTCAGAGTAGCACTGGAAGTTGAATCTTGTGTCAATGTAGCAGTCGATGACTCATCCAGAGTTGACGCCACTATATTCCAGACACCTTTAATGCGACACGCTGCACGAAGTCGATGTCGCCATAATGTATAATCCTCACCACGCTTACCATGAAAGCGTGGGATTTTCACACCGGAATTAGTTTCAGTTTCAACCTCGGAGTCAGACATAGTTCCAGAAGGAGCTGAAGCACCAATGAATATATGTTGCGAAGCAGATTGAGGGACTCAATGCTTTTCGGACACCGATTTCCAAGAGAGGGAATGCGTTGAATAGGATGATCAGCCAAACTTTGTGGCTGAGATCACACTAAGAAATGATTACCGCAGTGGAGTAATCTCAACACCCAATAGCAAGGGTGCCAGCGGAGACCGTGTGAACAAGTCTCAACGCTCGTCCTGACGTGTCTGGTACGCGAATCACAGGCGGAGTTCGGGTCCTCGACGCCCGGAGTGTCCTCACAAGGAGCTCTGAAGCACACTCGGAGAAGAAAGTAAGAGATGAAACTTCGTAAAATCGGGCGCACTGACAGGAGAAACTACTTCCGCTACCCCAAGGGTTGAACCCCTGGACCCTGGGTGCTCTCTCCAGGTGCGAGGTGCGATTTTCTTCGAACTGCCCTACTCTGCGCACTTCGATAGCAGGGTGCTCAATCCGTACGAAACGTCCCAGGGAGGTTATTGTTGTTGGCAGTAGTACCTGTGCTGTCACTGAAAACCAAATGTTCCGGGGAGCACAGGCTGTTTTAGAGGGTACCTCTGCAAAAGTGCATATGCGTGTGTGCGCGAACCCAACGTGAAATTGGCTTCTAATTGGCTACCGCAAATGTACATATGCAATGTGGTGCGTACAAGTGGTATGGCATAGCTGGATCGGTTGGACACACCCACGTGTCCAGCTACTACAGTGGTCACAGTGTACGTTGTGTGCAGGGGATACTGATGAAGTGGTTGACACCTGGTAGAAGTGGTACAGCAGTGGTTGGTACAATGGTAAGGTGGGCATGCACTGTCAACAGGTGTACACATGCACGGGTATATTGATGACGTGGGTGTTGTGTGCATTGCCACATGATGACATGGCACTAGCACCACAGGTTACGTGCCGACTTACCGTGACGTGTTGACTTACCGTGATGTGTTGGCATGTGCTGGCGTGTGTTGGAGTCGTGAATTTGTGCCTTGTCATGGTCATGTGTATGCACATAACTATTACAGAACGTTGGTGCGTTGGTGTGCGTTGATGTAATGAGGTTGTGCTGAGCTGGCTATGTCATGTTAGATGATGATTGGTAGTATTGAGTGTCCCTGCTTAGTGGTTCAGGTTTTACTTGTAGTTGGTGTTCCCGCGCAATTCGAGTTTAGAGTGGTATAAAAGATGTGCCTGAAGGACCTCCAAGTAAATCCAAGCTAGAGCTGACGAACTTCCCTTCCATCCCCTCAACTTCCTTTCAACTTTCAACATGTTTTTCGTGTTTCTTAATCATCATCTGGTGTCCAGTGCGACGAGCGGTGATCCGGGTTACTTTGGGTGATTCCAGGTATCCGCGGACGTGAGCCTGGCGGCTTGAACCAAAGCGGGTGTACTGTCGAGCGGCTTCCCACCGGTCCATTTGGACAGATAACGGTGACGGTCGTTAAGACCTGGTAAGTTCAGCGGGTGCATCTGTGGACGGGGTGCCGTGGCGTACTGCGCTGGTGCGGGTGATTGAATTATTTGTTTTGATCCTGACTGCGTGTCGGGATTCTTGGGCTGTTGCGAAGGTATTCCATAACGAGCTTTTGATCCGTGCATCTGACCCTTGGGCGTTTGTGCGGGGAGGCGACGTGGCGTAGGCTGACCTCCTTCTTAGGATCAGGCCGCGTGTGACCTTAAGTGGTTGCGCGTTAGCAGCGTACTTTGGTTGCCATAGTAGCTTCAGTTTCGAGGTCGCGCAAGTTCTTGCAAGAGGCCAGAAAGGGTTATACTTGGTGAAGGCATATCTTGGGTCATTAAGCATCCTCTGGAAGCCTCGTAGAGAGCGACGCATCTTCTCCTTAGACGTAGGAGAGGGAAGACAGAAGAAGACGTCTTGTACCCGGAGCATCTCCGGGGGCCAGGGGTCCGACACCCTAGGGTAGCGGAGGTAGTTTCTCCGTCAGTGCGCCCGAATTTGAAGTTTTGTTGTTGTTGTTGTTGTCGTTGTTTTTGTTGTTATTGTTGTCGTTGTTGCCATTTTTGTACTACTTAAGTGCCGTAGGTCTTTCATCGCACCTGTGCTGTTTGTTGACACCTACCAAGCATGGATTCATTCGGTGGCATCAAGATTGAAAAGTTGGGCGAGGATAACTTCCATGTATGGAAGCAAAAGGTTGAGTTGCTGCTTGCACTCAAGGACCTCGATGACCATCTTGAATCAACCAGGCCTACGGACGATGACGAGTTGTCAGCATGGAAGAAGAAAGACGCCAAGGCCAGGGCTGTTATTGGTCTCAGCATCAGTGATGAGCATTTGGACCATGTGAGGGATACCGAGAATGCTGCGGAAATGTGGAAAGCCATTTGCGATGTGTTCCAGCGTAAAACGCTGCTCAACCGAATCAATGCAAGACGTGCCTTCTACACAGCCAAGATGCGAGATGATGAGAAAATGTTACACTTCATCAATCGTGTTCGTCATCTTGCATCGGATCTGAAGAGCATGGACGTAGTGGTTGAGGAGGAAGACATCGCTATGGCAATCCTATGTGGGCTACCAGACCGCTTCGAACACCTCATTGTCGCTATTGACACCACGATTGGTGATCGTAAACTCGATTTAGAGTTTGTGAAGAGTCGTTTGCTGCAAGAGGAACAGCGAATGAACGATCGTGCCAAGGAGGAGTCCGGAAGTGACACGGCTTTGGTCGGTGCGCAGTCACGAAAGAAGTCCATGGTGTGCTACTACTGTGGTAAGAAAGGGCATATCCAGAGAAACTGTTTCAAGAGACAACGTGACGAAGCTAGCAAAGAGCAGAGTGCTGCCGCAAACCCAGCTGTGCAGACCGATCTCGGCAACGAGAAACGAGGATGTGACAGTGACTCTGACTTTGTTTGTCTCATTGCGACAGGTTCTGTGGAAGAAAGTATCAGTGACTGGATCATTGACTCTGGTGCCACCGCCCATATGACGTATGACGAGTCCATGATTGACAGTTATAGCAAAAGAGAGTCTGCCGGTGTGAGTATCGGCAATGACTCGAAGCTGGAGTCTCTTGGTCATGGCAGTGTCCACCTCGATCTCGCTGTTGAAGGGCGTAAGAGCAAGTGCCGGTTGGGTGAAGTAGTGCACGTACCGAATCTAAGGTATCATCTGCTGTCAGTATCTGCGATGTGTGACCTGGGTGCGCGAGTGGTGTTTGACAAAACCAAAGTATGTGTACACAAAGGCAACACCATGATCGCCCAGGGCCGTCGCATCAAAGGACTGTACTACCTATGTACCGCGATTGAAGTACCAGAAGACATGGACAACGCACTTGTGACTGACCTGTCACTATGGCATGCTCGAATGGCTCATGTGAATGTGGATGGTATCAAACATATGGCTCGTAACGGTGTTGTGTCAGGGCTGATTGTGGACTTGAATCAATCGATGGATGTGTGTGACTCTTGTGTAGTGGGAAAATCTACACGTGCTCCAACTCCCAAGCAAGGGGGGGAACGGGCTTTGCACCCATTGGACCTAGTGCATTCGGACATTTGTGGTCCAATCCAAGTAGGTTCCTTGGGAGGTTCACGCTACTTCGTCACATTCATCGATGATCACTCCCGTTTTTGCTTCTTGTACATGCTCAAGACCAAGGATGAGGTGTTCCACGTGTTCGTGAAGTGGCTCAAGATGGTTCAAAATCAGAGTGACCGACATTTGAAAACCATCACCGCACGTGAGTCTGTGCTACATGCGTTACGCACAGACAATGCTGGTGAATATGCGTCAAAGAAGTTTTCACAAGAGCTCGAACGTCACGGTATTGAACATCAGCGAACGGTGCCTTACAATCCACATCAGAATGGTCTGGCCGAACGGTTCAACCGAACACTCATGGACTTGGTGAGATCGATGCTGCATCACAAGAAACTGCCAAAGAGCTTCTGGGCTGAAGCATTGAACGTTGCAGTGTATGTGCGCAATCGAGTCACCTGCAAGGCCCTTCCGAGTGACGTGACACCACTCGAGATGTGGAGTGGATATGAACCTGACTTGAGCAATCTGCGTGTGTTCGGTAGCCGGTGCTGGTACAAAGTGGTGGACCACAAGCTCAAGAAGGTGGAGCAACGTGCCGTGGAGGCGATCTTTATTGGGTACACATCTGGATCGAACGGTTATAAACTGTGGGATGCGCAAAAGAAGAAGGTGGTTGTGTCGAGAGATGTGAGGTTTGACGAATGTAGTGGTTCAGATCAAGGTACTGACCACGTTGATGATGACGACTATGCTGAGATCGACATCTCGGACAAGCCGAAATCAAACATCACATCCACCTCTACCAAACCCACTGATGCTGCCCAAGTTGAACCCGCTGCACCATATACTCCACCAGAAGAAGCTTCAGGCAGTGGCCACGATGAGCCCACAGCTGAGACAGAAGTTGAGCCAGACGTACCAGATCTACCACCACTTCGGAGATCCACTCGTGAGCGTAGAGCGCCTACCTCGTGGTGGCGCGGAACTGCCCTACTCACTGCCAGTGATGACGTCCCATCCTCATACTCCGATGCAGTGTCACGTCCTGATTCAAAAGCGTGGACCAAGGCCATGAACAGTGAGTACGAGTCTCTGATGGAGCATGACACATGGTAGTTAGTGCCAAGGCCAGCTGACAGCAACGTGATATCATCCAAGTGGGTATTTGTGCAAAAATATGAGGCTGGCGACAACGATGAACCGACAGTGAGGTACAAGGCTCGTGTGGTGGCTCGAGGGTTTCTGCAGATCGAAGGTGTAGACTTCTCCGAGACGTATGCACCAGTGGTCAAATTCACATCCATTAGAATGATTCTGTCCATTGTAGCAGTGCAGGACTATCATCTGCACCAGATGGATGTGAAGACTGCATTCTTGAATGGCGACCTGGAAGAGACTGTGTACATGGAGCAGCCGGACGGATTCATCAAACCTGGGAACGAGGACTTGGTATGCCTTCTCAAGAAAGCCATCTATGGGCTACGACAGGCATCAAGGCAGTGGTTTGCAAAGATGTACTTGTTCGTCGTGGGTTGGATGGGTCTGAAGCCAAACGTCGCAGACGAGTGCGTCTACACCGGAGAGGTACTGGGAGCGCTTGTGATCATTGCTCTTTATGTGGACGACTTGCTCATTGCGAGTCCAAGTATGGAGACAATGAATCGCGTAAAGCGTGAACTGTCAAAACGTTTTCAGATGAAGGATCTCAGTGAAGCGCGCATGGTACTTGGGTTCGAGATCCATCGTGATCGATCCAAAAGACAGCTGTACCTGACACAGTCTGCATACACGCGTAAGGTCTTAGAACGTTTTGGCATGTTGCAGTGCAAACCAATGGACACTCCCATGGACTCCGGTGCTGACCTCACTAAGGTAGAAGAGCCTCTGACGAACATCCCGTATCGCCAGGTGATCGGTTGTCTGATGTATCTCTCTGTTGGCACTCGACCGGACATCTCGTTTGCAGTGTCCAAGCTAGCCAAGTATGTCGAGAAACCTGGAGAGACTCATTGGAAAGCGGTCAAGCGTGTTCTGCGTTACCTCAATGGCACTCGCTCCCTCGGACTTACTTATGGCACCACGACTGATACTCAGCTGTATGGATACGTAGACTCTGACTGGGCAGGTGATACATCCAATCGCAAGTCCACCAGTGGGTATGTGTTCATGATGTGCGGTGCTCCTGTGTCTTGGAGCTCGCGCCAACAGGAAGTAGTTGCATTGTCTAGCGCTGAGGCTGAGTATGTGAGTCTGTGCAGTGGGACGAAGGAAGCGATCTGGCTGAGACGACTGTGGAGTGGCATTGGCAATGCAAGTGGACTACACGTGGATGAGTCAGTGACGCTAATGGTTGAGCCCACAACTGTGTACGTGGACAACCAAGGTTGCATCGACCTTGCTCGAAATGGAGTTGTGAACAAGCGTACTAAGCACATTGATATTCGCTTTCACTTCACCAGAGAGGGTCTACGCGAAAAAGCCGTCCAGTTGCAGTACTGTTCCACGGAAGACATGGTTGCCGATATGCTGACGAAAGCGCTCGGTCGAGTTAAGCTGGCAAGGTTCCGCGGTGACTGTGGCTTGCTCCCCTTAGACCTTTGAAGTCAGTGACAGAGGGGGGGTGTTGGCAGTAGTACCTGTGCTGTCACTGAAAACCAAATGGTCCGGGGAGCATCGGCTGTTTTAGAGGGTACCTCTGCAAAAGCGCATATGCGCGTGTGCGCGAACCCAACGTGAAACTGGCTTCTGATTGGCTACTGCAAATGTACATATGCAACGTGGTGCGTACAAGTGGTATGGCATAACTGGATCGGTTGGACACACCCACGTGTCCAGCTACTACAGTGGTCACAGTGTACGTTGTGTGCAGGGGATACTGGTGAAGTGGTTGACAGCTGGTACAAGTGGTACAGCAGTGGTTGGTACAATGGTAAGGTGTGCATGCACTGTCAACAGGTTTACACATGCACGGGTATATTGATGACGTGGGTGTTGTGTGCATTGCCACATGATGACATGGCACTAACACCACAGGTTACGTGCCGACTTACCGTGATGTGTTGGCATGTGCTGGCGTGTGTTGGAGTCGTGAATTTGTGCCTTGTCATGGTCATGTGTATGCACATAACTATTACGGAACGTTGGTGCGTTGGTGTGCGTTGATGTAATGAGATTGTGCTGAGCTGGCTATGTCATGTTAGATGATGATTGGTAGTATTGAGTGTCCCTGCTTAGTGGTTTAGGTTTTACTTGTAATTGGTGTTCCCGCGCAATTCGAGTTTAGAGTGGTATATAAGATGTGCCTGAAGGACCTCCAAGTAAATCCAAGCTAGAGCTGGCGAACTTCCCTTCCATCCCCTCAACTTCCTTTCAACTTTCAACACCGGGACCGGTCATCAATGAACGCAGACGCATATTGAAAATAATCAGGAAGCGATGGGAGCAAAGGACCAAGGATGTCCGACTGCACAATGTGTCCAACGTCTTTTGCTCGTTTACACTTTCCCAAAAATGGAAGTTTATCCACATTGCCTAGTCAACCTGGCCGACATACCTTTCCATCTGCTGTAGCTTTGGGACTCCATCGACTTGCTCGTGTACCTTTTGAAGGTCTCGTGGGTTCATATGTGCAAGTCGGCGGTGCCAGAGCTTTGTGAGGTCTAATTCTTTGGCAGATAGGAGCGTTGTGTGACCGGTATGCTCGACTGGACGTGGCAGCGTGTACAACCTAGAGCTTAGGTCTCGTTGACCACATCCAATTTCAAACCCTTCTTCATGTGTAAGGCGAACCTCACTTCCACCGAACATGGATTGAATGCCTTTATCGGCCATACGACCAACAGACACCAAGTTGTATCCAACACCTGGTACGAGCAGTACATCTGTCAATCGCAGGTTAGCATCGACAAAGGGCAGTAAAACATCTCCTTGTTGAGTGGCGGTTACTGTGGTGTTGTCAGCAAGCTCAAATAACCTCTGAGATACATCAACCAATGTGTTGGGTACAAACGCAGATGCGAAACAAAAGAAATGGGAGGTGGCCCTGCTGTCCGCATAGGTTTTCAATCCATTAGACGCAGATGGGAGCATCGTAGACTTCTCAACACGCATTCCGGCGATCTCGATCTTTCATCCCCTTCTTGCGGCTTTCCCAGAGGGTTTGGACTTGTCAGCAGAACTAGCTTTGAGTTGGTTCAAGATGACTTTCGGTAGAAGGTTCTCCGGATTGTCAGGGTGCATGTGGCATCGGTCCTGCATACGGCGGTCCTGGTCGCAGAAGGTGCAATGATAACCGTTTTTACTGGCCACAGCATAAGCACGCCCGTTGGACTCGAAATTGGAGTTGGAATCTGATGCATGACCATCATTTTCGTCCCCATTTGACATTTTATGGGGTCCAAATTGACGGCCATTGCCCTTACCTTGGTTCTTTTTGCGGTTACGACCACGACTAGAACTAGCAGAACCAAGTAGACGAGCGTTGTACTCGGCAATCAAAGTAGTTGCCACATAGTCCCACGTTAGTTCCGAGATCTCCTTAGTCCTAAGTGCCGCAGCAATTGACTCTAGTGAGCAGTTGGGGTCAATAGAAGCCAACAGCATTGGAGCCCTATGTAACTCTGGAATGGCAGCGTCCTTCCCCATTCGGTCTAATTGTGAGAATAACGTCGCAAACTGGTCCACATATTCCCAGATATTTTGGCCATAATAAGACATTCGGAACAGTTGAGTCTGTACAGCGATACGAGATACCATTCGATTGGATGCATAAAGGGCATCTAATAGTTTCAGCATCTGGCCAGGATCATCGTCCACATCCATGACAACGCGTAGGGGCGCATCTCCAAGTGCATAAATGATGATTGCACATGCCTTTTCGCGTTTTGCCAGGAGTCGGGAACTGCTCAGAGTAGCACTGGAAGTTGAATCTTGTGTCAATGTAGCAGTCGATGACTCATCCAGAGTTGACGCCACTATATTCCAGACACCTTTAATGCGACACGCTGCACGAAGTCGATGTCGCCATAATGTATAATCCTCACCACGCTTACCATGAAAGCGTGGGATTTTCACACCGGAATTAGTTTCAGTTTCAACCTCGGAGTCAGACATAGTTCCAGAAGGAGCTGAAGCACCAATGAATATATGTTGCGAAGCAGATTGAGGGACTCAATGCTTTTCGGACACCGATTTCCAAGAGAGGGAATGCGTTGAATAGGATGATCAGCCAAACTTTGTGGCTGAGATCACACTAAGAAATGATTACCGCAGTGGAGTAATCTCAACACCCAATAGCAAGGGTGCCAGCGGAGACCGTGTGAACAAGTCTCAACGCTCGTCCTGACGTGTCTGGTACGCGAATCACAGGCGGAGTTCGGGTCCTCGACGCCCGGAGTGTCCTCACAAGGAGCTCTGAAGCACACTCGGAGAAGAAAGCAAGAGATGAAACTTCGTAAAATCGGGCGCACTGACAGGAGAAACTACTTCCGCTACCCCAAGGGTTGAACCCCTGGACCCTGGGTGCTCTCTCCAGGTGCGAGGTGCGATTTTCTTCGAACTGCCCTACTCTGCGCACTTCGATAGCAGGGTGCTCAATCCGTACGAAACGTCCCAGGGAGGTTATTGTTGTTGGCAGTAGTACCTGTGCTGTCACTGAAAACCAAATGTTCCGGGGAGCACAGGCTGTTTTAGAGGGTACCTCTGCAAAAGTGCATATGCGTGTGTGCGCGAACCCAACGTGAAATTGGCTTCTGATTGGCTACCGCAAATGTACATATGCAATGTGGTGCGTACAAGTGGTATGGCATAGCTGGATCGGTTGGACATACCCACGTGTCCAGCTACTACAGTGGTCACAGTGTACGTTGTGTGCAGGGGATACTGATGAAGTGGTTGACACCTGGTAGAAGTGGTAAGGCAGTGGTTGGTACAATGGTAAGGTGCGCATGCACTGTCAACAGGTGTACACATGCACGGGTATATTGATGACGTGGGTGTTGTGTGCATTGCCACATGATGACATGGCACTAGCACCACAGGTTACGTGCCGACTTACCGTGACGTGTTGACTTACCGTGATGTGTTGGCATGTGCTGGCGTGTGTTGGAGTCGTGAATTTGTGCCTTGTCATGGTCATGTGTATGCACGTAACTATTACAGAACATTGGTGCGTTGGTGTGCGTTGGTGTAATGAGGTTGTGCTGAGCTGGCTATGTCATGTTAGATGATGATTGGTAGTATTGAGTGTCCCTGCTTAGTGGTTTAGGTTTTACTTGTAGTTGGTGTTCCCGCGCAATTCGAGTTTAGAGTGGTATATAAGATGTGCCTGAAGGACCTCCAAGTAAATCCAAGCTAGAGCTGACGAACTTCCCTTCCATCCCCTCAACTTCCTTTCAACTTTCAACATGTTTTCGTGTTTCTTAATCATCATCTGGTGTCCAGTGCGACGAGCGGTTGATCCGGGTTACTTTGGGTGATTCCAGGTATCCGGGGACGTGAGCCTGGCGGCTTGAACCAAAGCGGGTGTACTGTCGAGCGGCTTCCCACCGGTCCATTTGGACAGATAACGGTGACGGTCGTTAAGACCTGGTAAGTTCAGCGGGTGCATCTGTGGACGGGGTGCCGTGGCTTACTGCGCTGGTGCGGGTGATTGAATTATTTGTTTTGATCCTGACTGCGTGTCGGGATTCTTGGGCTGTTGCGAAGGTATTCCATAACGAGCTTTTGATCAGTGCATCTGACCTTTGGGCGTTTGTGCGGGGAGGCGACGTGGCGTAGGCTGACCTCCTTCTTAGGATCAGGCCGCGTGTGACCTTAAGTGGTTGCGCGTTAGCAGCGTACTTTGGTTGCCATAGTAGCTTCAGTTTCGAGGTCGCGCAAGTTCTTGCAAGAGGCCAGAAAGGGTTATACTTGGTGAAGGCATATCTTGGGTCATTAAGCATCCTCTGGAAGCCTCGTAGAGAGCGACGCATCTTCTCCTTAGACGTAGGAGAGGGAAGACAGAAGAAGACGTCTTGTACCCGGAGCATCTCCGGGGGTCAGGGGTCCGACACCCTAGGGTAGCGGATGTAGTTTCTTCCGTCAGTGCGCCCGAATTTGAAGTGTTGTTGTTGTTGTTGTTGTTGTTGTCGTTGTTTTTGTTGTTATTGTTGTCGTTGTTGCCATTTTTGTACTACTTAAGTGCCGTAGGTCTTTCATCGCACCTGTGCTGTTTGTTGACATCTACCAAGCATGGATTCATTCGGTGGCATCAAGATTGAAAAGTTGGGCGAGGATAACTTCCATGTATGGAAGCAAAAGGTTGAGTTGCTGCTTGCACTCAAGGACCTCGATTACCATCTTGAACCAACCAGGCCTACGGACGATGACGAGTTGTCAGCATGGAAGAAGAAAGACGCCAAGGCCAGGGCTGTTATTGGTCTCAGCATCAGTGATGAGCATTTGGACCATGTGAGGGATACCGAGAATGCTGCGGAAATGTGGAAAGCCATTTGCGATGTGTTCCAGCGTAAAACGCTGCTCAACCGAATCAATGCAAGACGTGCCTTCTACACAGCCAAGATGCGAGATGATGAGAAAATGTTACACTTCATCAATCGTGTTCGTCATCTTGCATCGGATCTGAAGAGCATGGCCGTAGTGGTTGAGGAAGAAGACATCGCTATGGCAATCCTATGTGGGCTACCAGACCGCTTCGAACACCTCATTGTCGCTATTGACACCACGATTGGTGATCGTAAACTCGATTTAGAGTTTGTGAAGAGTCGTTTGCTGCAAGAGGAACAGCGAATGAACGATCGTGCCAAGGAGGAGTCCGGAAGTGACACGGCTTTGGTCGGTGCGCAGTCACGAAAGAAGTCCATGGTGTGCTACTACTGTGGTAAGAAGGGGCATATCCAGAGAAACTGTTTCAAGAGACAACGTGACGAAGCTAGCAAAGAGCAGAGTGCTGCCGCAAACCCAGCTGTGCAGACCGATCTCGGCAACGAGAAACGAGGATGTGACAGTGACTCTGACTTTGTTTGTCTCATTGCGACAGGTTCTGTGGAAGAAAGTATCAGTGACTGGATCATTGACTCTGGTGCCACCGCCCATATGACGTATGACGAGTCCATGTTTGACAGTTATAGCAAAAGAGAGTCTGCCGGTGTGAGTATCGGCAATGACTCGAAGCTGGAGTCTCTTGGTCATGGCAGTGTCCACCTCGATCTCGCTGTTGAAGGGCGTAAGAGCAAGTGCCGGTTGGGTGAAGTAGTGCACGTACCGAATCTAAGGTATCATCTGCTGTCAGTATCTGCGATGTGTGACCTGGGTGCGCGAGTGGTGTTTGACAAAACCAAAGTATGTGTACACAAATCCTGTTGGCAGTAGTACCTGTGCTGTCACTGAAAACCAAATGTTCCGGGGAGCACAGGCTGTTTTAGAGGGTACCTCTGCAAAAGCGCATATGCGCGTGTGCGCGAACCCAACGTGAAACTGGCTTCTGATTGGCTACTGCAAATGTACATATGCAACGTGGTGCGTACAAGTGGTATGGCATAACTGGATCGGTTGGACACACCCACGTGTCCAGCTACTACAGTGGTCACAGTGTACGTTGTGTGCAGGGGTACTGGTGAAGTGGTTGACACCTGGTACAAGTGGTACAGCAGTGGTTGGTACAATGGTAAGGTGCGCATGCACTGTCAACAGGTTTACACATGCACGGGTATATTGATGACGTGGGTGTTGTGTGCATTGCCACATGATGACATGGCACTAACACCACAGGTTACGTGCCGACTTACCGTGACGTGTGACTTACCGTGATGTGTTGGCATGTGCTGGCGTGTGTTGGAGTCGTGAATTTGTGCCTTGTCATGGTCATGTGTATGCACGTAACTATTACAGAACATTGGTGCGTTGGTGTGCGTTGGTGTAATGAGGTTGTGCTGAGCTGGCTATGTCATGTTAGATGATTGGTAGTATTGAGTGTCCCTGCTTAGTGGTTTAGGTTTTACTTGTAGTTGGTGTTCCCGCGCAATTCGAGTTTAGAGTGGTATATAAGATGTGCCTGAAGGACCTCCAAGTAAATCCAAGCCAGAGCTGGCGAACTTCCCTTCCATCCCCTCAACTTCCTTTCAACTTTCAACAGGTTATGGGCCCAGCCCCGCTGACCGCT